>JAODAL010023991.1:52500-61521 GCA_025379985.1 Phyllomedusa bahiana | reverse complement strand
TAAAACAACATTGTATGAAGACCAAACCAAGCTCCCTTGCTATTTAAGCATGGCACAACGTTCTACAGCACCATGCAGGGCTCTGTGCAGCCTGGAAATAGCTGCTTTTTAACGCGATTCGTGCCAAAGTAATTCGGAAACAAACGAATTTTGTCGGAAAATTCGTCGAAGTGACCGAATCGAATTTTTGAGAAATTCGCCCATCTCTAAAGGTGGCTCTATGAACAAAACTGGGCCGCACCAAAGGGAAAAAAACACCTATTTGAAATGTATACGGTTAATAAAAGTAGTTTTTTGCACCTATATATACACCTGCGGTAATTACAAAATTGCTGTATTCAAATTTAAGTGCAAGGTGGCTCTATGAACAAAGCTGGGCCGCACCAAAGTGAAAAAAACACCTATTTGAAATGTATACGGATAATAATGGCGTTTTTTGCACTTATTAATACACCTGCGGTGACTACAAAATTGCTGTATTAAATTTAAATGCAAGGTGGCTCTATAAACAAAACTGGGCTGCACCAAAGTGAAAAAAACACCTATTTGAAATGTATACGGATAATAAAAGGTATTTTTGCACCTATAAATACACCTGCGGTGACTACAAAATTGCTGTATTAAAATTTTAAAAAGCAAGGTGGCTCTATAAACAAAACTGGGCCGCACCAAAGTGAAAAAAACACCTATTTAAAATGTATACGAATAATAAAAGGAGTTTTTTACAGCTATAAATAAACCTGCGGTGACTGAAAAAATTGCTGTATTAAATTTAAATGAAAGGGTTTGGCTCTATGAACAAAACTGGGCCGCACCAAAGTGAAAAAAAACCCTAATTAAATCGTGTACAGATAATAAAAGTTGAGTTTTTGCACTATCAAATACACCTGCAGTTACTAGAAAAATCTGTTATCCTAATATAAGTACGGGCTGCACAACATACAAGTAATATTTCACCAAAAACTGTTAATCAAAACCCATTGCAATGCAGCGTCAAACACAGTCTGGGCTGCACAATATCCACTCTCCTTTTAAAAAAAATGCCTGCCAGCGTGTCTGTCTGTGTTCCCCCGCACCCCCCCGCCTCCCTTCCCCCCCCGCGGCTGTACGCGCAGATGCTCCTTTAAAATTCTAGCCAAAAAAAACAAAAAACTGCAAATCTCAATCCCAAATTTCTAATTTTTCACAGCAAAAAGATAGTTGTCTGTGTGAACAAATAGAAAAGTTTTGCTGAGCTGTTTTGAAGAGACTGAGCACAGTCCTGCACTTATGATACACAGACACACACGAGGCTAAACAGAAGGGCTTTTCTATGAAAAACAGGTCATGTGATTTTTCCACCCAATACAACCTAAAAATCTCAGAAGACGTCGACACCCAGCTCACCCTGCCTATTCTCTAACTGATTTGCTGCCGAAAAAATGACGGGAAGCGCAGAAAATGGCCAATTGGAATAGATTATGCGCAGATTTTAACCAAAATTTTATCGCGTGATCGAAAAATCTGATCAACAAAAACCGTGCCGATTCAACTTTGTCGATAATAATCGCTCAACACTAGTAACAATGTATCACACATGTGCAGTTTCTCTATGGGACAGACAAATTTAAAGGGTTTTCCAAGATATTTAGAAAGCTCCCTACCACCTTCCACTGTGCTAAAATAGAACATTAACCCATAATTACCTCTCCCATTACCACCGTTTCAGTGCCCTAGTGTTCCTATCTGCAAATGAATCACGTTCATGCTAAACAAAAAAAACTGCAGCCAATCACTGACCTCTGTGGTCACATGCTGTAAAAAAAGGCATTTAGCTGCTGAGGCCAGTATCATGTGATCCATGAATGTGATGTCATCAGTAAGGGATCAATGGGAGAACGAGCTCTAACAGTGCTGAAACGATGGTGATTGGAAATTTAAGCATGGGTTAATATTTTTACCCTGAGCTCTGGCTCTTATTCATAAACCAGGAAAAGCACTCAATATCCATAGAACGTATTTTCTTGACGGAACTTCTTTTTGATGCCCGTACAGTGGTACTTCCCTCGGGCCCGCCCAAAAACCCCCACTTTGAGAGAATCTATCAACTCTGTCAATGTCTCCTTTGAAACTGGAAGTTCTTTCTCCATAGTTTGCTGTAAAATGTGTGTATGTGACCTGTTGACCCTTGCACCACTATACTTTTATGTCGGTAGTAGAAGCGTATTCATTCCTCTACACAGCTACTGGTAGAAATATATATGACATATGTTCATGCTCTCTCCCCTACACACAGGGACACATGTAAGGACACAGTTAAGGTTTAATTGTTGAGTTTTAATAATTCTAGCACAATGTGAGGTGGTAGGGAGGTTTATAAAGTCTTAGAAAACCCCTTTAAACAGTCGATTTGTACACAGGTTATTACTATTCAATCATGTCACTAAGTAGTGATAACATTTCTACCTACTAAGTTTCCCAGTTGTTGGTCTCTTTTAATTGCATAGAAGTTCAAGCTCTGCAAATCTTTGGACGATATAAACTCTATTTATTCTGTACTCAGTGGTACACAGAGAAGAGTGTTGGACCCCTTCATGTAAAGTGACGAACAGTTACATCATTGCTGTTAAGGTGGTATGAAACGGGCTCACTAGTCTGGGATCAAAGATAACTAAGATCCTGTCTTTTTATCCCTCTAGATGCTGTGGCAATGGCAGCCCCAGCTACATATTGTTCTGATCCCCAGTTGGTACCTGCTCTCTCCCCACATGAGGCGAATGAAGGTGTAACTGGCTGGTGGATAGTGACTGGAGACTTTCCTACCTTCGTATTCAGAATGTGGAGCAGACAGGACCAGAGCAAGTTCAGCTTCAGAAGATTTAGATGCAGTAACATAGTGATGTGAATCAGAACGTGGTTTATTCATCTTGGATGCAGCTTTACTAACTGATACAGTACTGTGGTTATCTCTGTAGTTGTTTATGCTGTTGTATTCCTTGTAGAAAACTTGGTGAAGCTTGCTGCTGCTGGTCAGATATTGATGTTTCAGCAAGCCCAAAACATGTGTGCTCCAGTCATAGTAGGATGAAAAAAGGCGGCTACAGGAAGTGACAAGGCACTGGGCTCCCAAAAGTACCCATTTTGAAAAAACTTTATGAACAAAGACAGAGGGAGCACATGTAAATTCTGGCCAGCAGATGGCCGTGCAGCAACAATACATGGAAAATATCAAAGAATGGATGCAGAAAGGAATGCAATAATATAAACAGCTGAATAACAATACCTATCACTGAGGAGAACATCACAGTATCCACACAATAAGACTGTAGAGTGCTAAGCAGTTTCATGGAGTCAGGAGACCACTAAAGGCTTCCGTGGCTGCCATTCTATTACATTCCATTACAACATACCATAGGCAGGATGTAATAGAAGAGCCATATTGGTACACCATCCTGCTTTATATTTATATTGCAAAACAGTGTACAAACAACTGTGCTCCCTAATAATCAAATACCCTAAGGAGATTACAAATACAAGGAAAGAAAAAAAAGTTTTAAAAATAAAAGATAAATAAAATAAAATATTAAGAGTTTCAAACATCTCCTCCTTTTTCCATTTTATAAATAAAATAAGAAGAAAATAAAAAAGTTACACATACCTCACTGTGTAAAAGTCTGATCTATTAAAATAAATCATCATTTATCCTGTAAAATGAAAGCTTTAGAAAAAATCCTAACACCAAAATTGCATGTTTTTTGGGTCATTTTATGTCCCTAAAAATTGGAATTAAAAAGTGATCAATATGTTGCACGTATTACAACATGGTACCAAAACAAACTACTATGGACAAAAAAATAAAACAAGATATTGGCCACAGAAAATGGCATTGCAGCCCAAATTAAAACATAAAAAAGTTTTTATCTTTAGAAAAATATTAAAACTTAATGAAAACTAAAAAGGTTTGATTTCACCATAATTATACCAAACTGCAGAATCAAAAATGAAGCCGGTCCCCTAAGATTTTTTGGGTGGTTTCCAAATATTTTATATGATTAAGTCATAACTAGTGTTGAGCGATTATTATCGACAAAGTTGAATCGGCAACGTTTTTATGTTGATCGAAATTTTTTAGATCATGCGATAATTAGGTTAAAATCTGTGCATAATCTATTAAGATCGCGCTATTGTTTGGCGCTTCCTGTCATTTTGGCGGGCAGCAAATTCTGTATACAGAATAGAGCAGGGTGAGATGTGTGTGCGACGTCATGACTGGGATGTGTATGGTTTCGATTGGCTGGAAAAATCACATGACTCGTTTTACATAGAACAGCCCTTCCTGGTTCAGCCTCTGTGTCTCTCAGCGTCTCTAGCAGTAGGACATGCAGCTCTGCCTTGTCAACCAGCTCCGCGATATTATTCTATTTTCACAGAGAAATCTCTACTGTTAGCTGTGATCCTTACAACTTAGTTAGATCAGAGATTGGAAGATTTTATGTAGTTAGGATAGAGAATTTTAAAGGAGCATCTACCGCTGTTAAAGTCACAGGGTGGCGCGAGGGGGGCGGGGCCCGCGGGCGGAACACAGACAAAGTCTATAAAGGAATACTGGGATAAAGTATCACCAAGACTTAGTGTAGGACATTGCACTGCAATAGAATTTATTATAACAGTTTCTATTGAAAATATTTCCCTGGATATTGGCAGCCTGAACTTATCATTAGGATTTACACATCTTTTTCTCAGTACCGTATATATCGAGTATAAGCCGAGTTTTAGCACCCAAAAAATGGTGCTGAAAAATCTCCCTAGGCTTATACTCGATGTCACTGTCGGCGCTCAGGCGCTGCAATGGCCTGAGTGCTGACAGGGACGCTTAAGCTATTTGCGGCTCCAAAGGGAGCGCATATAACTGTTGCCGAGTACAGCGCACAGTGTCCGGGCGCTGCGTGGCCCGGGCACTGTCCGCATTCCCTTTCACCTATGACTGCGAATCCACGGAGCGAATATAGGTGAAGGGATTACCATGCGGGGCACAGAGCGAGCGCTCCTGTGCGCTGCAGTGGCCTACCGGGCGCCCGCAGACTCCGGCGGTCCAGAGCTCCGGCACAGGCAGCATGGCATGTCATCACGCCGCGTGCGCGGCCCTGATGAGTCACCTGCCTGTGCCGAGAAGACCCGAGGGAAGCGCGCGGGAGCGAGGACAAAGCGAGGAGGCGGTGCGCGGGGGCGGAGCAGCGGGGAGTCAGGTAAGTGGATTGTTTATTTATTTTTTAAATTCGCCCTAAGCTGCCTATACCTGCCTACAGCTGACCTTATTACCTGCATACCAGAGGACCTATACCTGCTAACAGCTGCCTATACGGCAATTATACCTAGCCTTAGCTGCCTATACCTCCCTATACTGGCCTACACCTGCCCAATACCTGCCTACAGCTGCCTATACCTGCCTACTGCCGGCCCTATACCTGCACCTACAGCTGCTATAACACGGCCTACTAGAGGACTTAACTGGCCTACAGCTGCCTATTACCTGCCTACCTAGAGGACCTATACTGCCTACAGCCTGCCTATCCGACCCTATACAGCCTACAGCTGCCTATACCTGCTACAGCCGGCCCTAAACCTGCCTACAGTTGCCTATACCTGCCTACCTAGAGGACATATACCTGCCTACAGCTGCCTATACCTGCCTACCTAGAGGACCTATACCTGCCTACAGCTGCCTATACCTGCCTACCTAGAGGACCTATACCTGCCTACAGCTGCCTATACCGGCCCTATACCTGCCTACAGGATGACTATACCTATGCACTATACCTGCCTGCAGCTGCCTATACTTGCCCATACCTGCCTAAACAGCTGCCTATACCTGGCCTCAGCGGCCCTATTACCTGCCTACAGCTGCAGTATACCTGCCTACAGCTGACTATACCTGGCCTACTGCCGGACTATACCTGCCTAAAAGCTGCCTACCGCCGGCCAATAACCTGCCCTATACCTGCCTATAGCTGCCTATACCTGCCCTCATACTGCCTACAGCCTGCACTATACATGCCTACATCTGCCTACAGCCTGCCTATACCTGCCTACAGCTGCTATACCTGCCCTATTACCTGCTCAGCCATGCCCTATACCCTGCGTATGGGGCCATATATCTGCCTATTACCTGCGTATGGGGGAACATACAACTGCCTTTTACATGCCTATGGGGCATATACGTGCCCTTTTGGGACTTATACCTGCCTATGCCTGCATTATAGGCCATATACTCTGCTATAATTGCCTATGGTGGGACATTAAACTGCTGATGTAATTTTAGTGGTTTCCATTTTTTATTTTTAAAAATTTACCAGTAGCAGCTTCATTTTTTACCTAGGTTATACTTCGAGTCAATAAGTTTTCCTGTTTTTTGGGGCAAATGTAGGTGCCCTCGGCTTATACTGGTCGGCTTAGTACTCGAGTATATACGGTAACTGCCAGGTCATCTTTGTTAGGTGCAAAACTCCACTTTAATTATCAGTATACATTTCAGATAGTGTTCATTTTCAATTGTGCCCATTCCACCTTTGTTGATATATCCACCTTGCAGTTTAATTAGAATCCAGCATTTTTTGTAGTCAGCACAGGTCGATAGGTGCAAAAAATACACTTTTATTATCCGAATAAATTTCTGATACGGTTTTTTGACTTTGGCGGCACTTAAGCTTTGTTTATTGAGGCACCTTGCACTTAAATGTGAATACAGCAATTTTGTAGTCACCACAGGTGAATTGAAAGGTGCCAAAAATACCTTGTATTATCCGAATACATTACAGATATGTGTTTTTTTGACTTTGGCGCCCAAAAACTTAACCAAAAGCTTTGATTTATTGAGGCACCTTGCACTTAAATGTGAATACAGACAATTTTGTAGTCACACAGGTGAATTGAAGGTTCCAAAAATACCTTGTATTATCCGATACATTAAGATAACGTGTTTTTTCACTTTGGCGCAGGCCGCTTTGTTGATAGATCTACTTTGAAGTTAAATTTGAATACAGCAATTTTGTAGTCGCACAGGTTGGAAATGATAGTGCTAAAAAAATACCTTTTATTATCCGAATACATTACAGGATACGAGTTTTTTTTACTTTTTGGCGCACTACAGCTTTGTTCATTGAGGCACCTGCACTTATTGTGAAAACACAGCAATTTTGTAGTCCCACAGGTGGACATTGAAGGTGCCAAAAAATACCTTTTATTATTGATAATTTACAGATTACGTGTGTTTTTTTACTATGGCGCACTACAGCTTTGTTCATTGAGGCACCTTGCACTTAAATGTGAATACAGCAATTTTGTAGTCACCACAAGGTGAATTGAAGGTGCCCAAAAATACCTTGTATTATACCGAATACATTACAGATACGTGTTTTTTACTTTGGTGCAGGGCCATCTTTGTTGATAGATCTACATTGCAGTTAAATTTGAATACAGCAATTTTTGTAGTTGCCACAGGTGAAATGATAGGTGTCAAAAATACCTTTTATTATCCGAATACTATTACAGATAAGTGTTTTTCACTTTTGGCGCACTTCAGCTTTGTTCATTGATGCACCTTGAACTTAAATGTGATTACCAGCAATTTTGTATGTCTCCACAGGTGATTTGATAGGTGCAAAAATACCTTTTATTATCCGAATACATTACAGATACGTGTTTTTTAACTTTGCGCACTACAGCTTCTGTTATTGAGGCACCTTGTTCACTTAAATGTGAATACAGCAATCTTTGTAGTTCACCCCAAAGGTGAATTGAAAGTGCCATAAATACCTTGTATTTAATCCGAATACAATTTCAGATAAGTGTTTTTTCACTTTGGCGCAGGCAGCTTTGTTGGATAGATCTACTTTGCAGTTAATTTGAATATAGCATTTTTGTAGTTCCGCCATCAGGCTGATTGATAGGTGCAAAATATATACCTTTTATTGTCCGAATATATTACAGATACGTGTTTTTTTTTCACTTGGCGCACTACAGCTTTGTTCATTGAGGCAACTTGCACTTAAATGTAATACAGCAATTTTGTAGTCACCAAAGTGAATTGAAAGGTGCCAAAAATACCTTGTATCTATCCGAATGACATTACAGATACGTGTTTTTTTTTACTTTGGCGCACTACAGCTTTTGTTCCATTGAGGCAACTTGCACTTAAATGTGAATACAGCAATTTTGTAAGTCACCACAGGTGAATTGAAGTCCAAAAATACTCTGTATTATCCAGAATTACATTACAGATAGTGTTTTTTTCAATTTGGCGCAGGCCCAGCCTTTGGTTGTAGATCTACTTTGCAGTTAAATTTGAATACAGCAAATTTGTAGTCGCCACAGGTGAAATGATAGGTGCAAAAAATACCTTTTATTATCGTATACATTACAGATAAGTGTTTTTTTTACTTTGGCGCACTACAGCTTTGTTCATTGAGGCACCTAGCACATAATATGTGAATACAGCAATTTTGTAGTCAACAACAGGTGAATTGATAGGTGCCAAAAAATACTTTTATTATTCGAAAACATTACAGATACGTGTTTTTTTGACTTTGGCGCGCTACAGCTTTGTTCATTGAGGCACCTTGCACTTAAATGTGAATACAGCAATTTTGTAGTCACCACAGGTGAATTGAAAGGTGCCAAAAAAATACTTGTATTATCCGAATACATTACAGATACGTGTTTTTTCACTTTTGGTGCAGGACAGCTTTGTTGGATAGTATACTTTGCAGGTTAAATTTGAATACAGCAATTTTGTAGTCGTCCACAGGTGAAAGATAGGTGTCAAAAAAATACCTTTTATTATCGAATACATTAACAGATTACGTGTTTTTTCACTTTGGCGCACTTCAGCCTTTGTCATATGAGCACCTTGAACTTAAATGTGGAATACCAGCAATTTTGTAGTACACCACAGGTGAATAGAATAGGTGCCAAAAAATACTTTTATTATCCGAACATTACAGATACGTGTTTTTTTACTTTGGCGCACTATAGCTTTGTTCATTG
>JAODAL010023991.1:0-47500 GCA_025379985.1 Phyllomedusa bahiana | reverse complement strand
AATGCAGGAAATGGAGACCTTGCTGATTGATCAACTTGGAGACATCTGTTGCGTCTGCTTCACGTTCCCAAATTTCACGGTGGAACAACATCTGCGACGTGACGCAGTAGAGTGCCCATAGTAGCCGTAACGGCGCAGCAGCAGGCAAGGTGGCAGACGCCGAATGGGTGAACTCTGGCAATACTTTTTTATCACTCACCAAGCATGCAATGCAGGGCACACATCCAACACACAGAGACCGCTTAAGATTCATGGTGCACGACTATCTGCGTCTCAACACGATGTTTTTGCATGTGTTCCGGTCAACAATAGACTTCTGGGTATCCAAGAATTGAGAATGGCACGAGCTGGCTCGCAACGACATAGAGGTGTTGTTCCTGCCAAGGTGCCAGCGTCATATCTGAGCGGTCCTTCAGCAAGATGGAGGATTCATTACCTGACATACGCATCAGGCTTTCACCAGATAATGTGGATCGTTGACTTTCATCAAGATGAATCAGATGGATCTTGATGATGTTGGGTGGCCCCAAATTGCCGAGGGTCACCGATTAGTTGCGCTCTACTTCACGTTCCTCTTCAAAACAGAAATGGTCCTTTTTTTTAAAATGGAACATTTATTACTGCAATTTTTTATTCTCTTTTCCCAACAGTTCATTTTGCTGGTTTTGCTGTGAGAGATGTAAAAGACAGCAAGGTTTTCATGACAACACCGTATTCCATTTTACTCACTTTATCTTAAGAAGTTTTCGCTCATTGTCAATGGTGTTGAGGTCATGTGCAGTGAGATAACAGTAGTAATTATGGTCCTTTGGAACAAAGTAATGTGGCTTTTAGTGGGCATTTCTCTCATAACAATTTTAGTAGTGGCTGAGAAGTCATATTTATATTTTTGGGGTCATGTTGCTGTGAGATACCAGCAATAATCATGTCCTTTGGAACAGAAATGTGCTTTTATAGTGGCATTTCCCTCACAATCTTTTAATAGTGGCCGAGAAGTCATATTTATAATTTTTTGGGGTCATGTTGTGTGAGAGTACAGCAATAATAATGGTACTTTGGACAGAAATGTGGCTTTAAGTGGATTTCTCATCACACTTTTTAACAGTGGCTGAGAGTCATTTTTATAATTTTTTGGGTATGTGCTTTGAAATGCAGCAATACTACAGGGCCTATTTAAAAAAATGTTGTTTCTCTCCCCCCCCCCAACAGAACATTTGTTCTTCACAATTGTTCCAAAGTGGCTCAAGGGTCATGCTTTGATTTTTGGGGGCATTTTGCTGTGAAATGCAGCTATGACACAGGTCATATATAATAAAAAACTGTTGTTTCTAACAGACATTTGATATTACCAATTGTCAAAAGTGGCTCATGGGTCATGTTTTGAATTTTAGGGGGCTTTTGCTGTGACATGCAGCTATACTACAGGTCCTATTTAAAAAAAAAAATAAAAAGTTGTTTCTAACAGACATTTGTTCCTCTCAATTGTCAAGAGTGGGCTCAAGGGTGATGGTGATGTCTGAAACAGGAATAGGCTAGGACACTGTTAATGGATACATATTGGCAAAATGATTGTATTTGCAAGATCTTTATCAGAGCTATAATCCCTGTATTGAGAACAACCCATTTATTTACAATAAAAAAGGGAGAAAAAGACATGGTGAGATTCATCCTATTTTACAGATGTATTTTCTAGAATTAAACTACTAAAAAACTGCATGTTCCAAAAATAGCTGGTAAAAAAAATTCCTCTGAATTTTAAAAGGGAGGTACAGGAAGAAATTACCAGATGTAGGTTTTTAAGAGGACATGGAGTATTGAGCACGGACAGTGAACAAAGAACAGAGACAATTTCCTCCAGCACGTTTGAGTAAAATGAAGAAAAAGAATTGACCAAGAAAAAGGGCACTGGGTGTAAAAGGAGCGTTAAACCACCAGTATTTCCAAGTGAAAGTCCAGATTGGTCCGACTCATACGGAGGGGCAAGCGGACTACCAGGAAGGACAGTATATGTCAGTGAAACTAAACTGTAGTTGAAGACTCCTTTTTCGGCACTTTTTAATTGGGTTCCTACAGTTTGGCTCATGCTGTGGGCCCAGACAGGGATAGTCAATGTCCAGTTTCAATAAAAGGTGGTGAAAGACTCCTTTTTCCGCACTTTTTAAAATGTGGGGGTCATGCGGTTTGGGGCTCATGTGTGGCCCAGGACATGTATAGTCAATGTCAGTGAAAATAAAATGGTGGTTCAAAGACTCCTTTTTCCGGCACTTTTTAATCTGGGGGTATGCAGGTTTGGGACTCATGCTGTGCCCAGGACAGGTATAGTCAATTTCCAGTTCAAACTAAAATGTTGGTTGAAAGACTCCTTTTCCGCACTTTTAATGTGGGGATCATGCAGGTTTGGGGCTCATGCTGCGTTCCCAGGACAAGGGATATTCAATGTCAGTTCAACTAAAATGGATGGTTTCAAATCATATGGCCTTCTGGCACTTTTTAATTTGTGGTCATGCAGGTTTAAGGCGTCATGCTGTGGTAAAGATCAGGGATAGTGAATGGTCTGTGATTTTTTTTTCTGGGCTTTTATTAACCTAAGTGTGATGCTTAAGATGTGTACGTATCCATTTGACTGTTGTGGGATTTTAATTTCCAGTTCTCAGCACCTGTTTTGGGTGTAAGAATGAAGGTGTCTTGTTTGCTATCCCATAGAATTAATGGTCATCGATCATATCTAACCATCGACCATCTATTATCTTGTCTATGTTGGTCTACTATCGACCATCTACCGATGTCGATGGCCAACGTAATCGCTCAACACTAGTAATATGTACCATAAAAAGTACATCTTGTCCCACAAAAAAAAAACCTCATATCTTTGTAGACATAAAAAATAAAAGTTATAGCTCTTGGAAGGCAGTGAAGAAAAAAACAAACAAAAATCTGAAAATAGGGGTAAAAATTACCATTAAGCCCCTTATGGTGCAATATTTGACATCCAGGATCGAAATGATCTGGTGTTTATCCCCTCCCCAACAATTTTGACACAATTTTGGAATCAATTCTCCTCTTTGTGGTTGGTAATAATTTGGTTTCCTTGAAGAGGAGTGACCTTGAAATGTTTTCCAACCTAGTGGAAAAGTGAACTGGACAAACCAAGGTTGGAACCTCCATTTCCAAGGGCATTATAACATCCACATGGTCTGCATTTATAACATATAGACTCTTAAATCTTCTCCAGTCAACAAAAAAATCAGTTAAAGTTAGCACTCATGATTGATTGATTTATTGGCCTTGTTAAAGTGGATTTATAAGTTCTTAAAGGGGTTTTGCCACGATGTAATGTTGACGTGGGAGCCTCCAAAATGGGTTTTTAATCACTTTTCTAAATATTTATGTGGATTACAAAATTGCAGTCTGAAGAGAGCTACAGCCTTCCTTAACATGCCTTGATTACTTCAAAAGAGGTCTATTATGATCGGCCTGACAGAGTGGACGGGCTTGCGCAGAGAGAGCTTCTTAATCGATGGACTGAGCTGCAGAAGTTTTTTTTTGTATACAGATAAACTTAGTTGCTAGAGGTGATTAGATACCTGCTTTATTTGCTGGACAGGGAAACATAAAGAAGCTTTTCAAGCTGCTGTGTAGAATAGGTGTTCTCTTTTGTATATAGACCTCACACAGTGTAATAGTTTTTTTATTTCTGTGTTTACATGTCACAAGATCCCTTTGGATGCACTTTGTGCTCTCGCTGTGTGTGTCTCTCTCTCTTTCAGATCCGTGATTGTTTACCATTACATCTTAGCCAAATAAGGCTCCTGACAGTGCAGTGTATGCGCTGTGTCTGCTGTTATTTAGAATCCACTGTTGTACTGTTTATTATTTCACTTAAGTTTTGAGACGCTCCCTTGGATTCCTCACTCCTCACTCCCCCTCCCTCTCTCCCCTGCAGCTTCATGACTCAGCGTGATTTGTTGACATTCTGCCTGGGCTAAGCTAGGAGGGGTAAGAATCTATCTCTCGGCAAATCCCCTTTAAATTCACATCCAAATTCCCAACATTATATAGCAGTTACCCCAGGGGTACACAGTGACATTGAGTCATGAGCAAGTCATGGTAAACTGAATAGATTATGACTACTGCAATTCAATTTCCTGTATTTTTGTGCTAATTTTAACATCTCAAAATATTTAGCAAAGAAATGTCCTTCAATCTCGAGCTCCTGTCATGACCACATTGCACATGTAACTAGGTTGCATGAGGTTAGACATGTTGATAGTAATTGTTCTTCAGCAATCACATTCAGAGCTGTGGTCAGTATTTTGCTGTACCAACAATCTGACGTATCTGAGCTTCAGTAGTTACTTCACCTGTGTAGAGGATAATACACAACAAGGCTACTAGAATAAAAGTGTAACTGTACTTTGAGGCAACATTTTAGGATAAGCTATCATGAATTCATTCATGAGAAGTAGCATCATCTTTGGCCATGATATAACTGGTATATGGCATTTCTCACCTATCTTCAGAATATATCTCTAATGTGGAATCTATGTGAAATAAATTCTGTGTAAGCATACTCTAAGGTGGGAATCAGGTAGCGGAGTGAGATATAACACTTACTAAAGCTGTATGTGTGTGCCACTTTCCCCACCTCTCTCCATAGCCTTACATAGGCTGCCTGTCACCTGATCCCTCAGTCATAAAACAACAGTTTTGACAGTCAGCACAACTTGGTAATGGTATTTTGGTGCTGGTGGATGCTCACTGACCATTGCCCCTACAAATTCTGAGAACATCAAATAAGAATCATACTCCACTCTCTAGGTGAGATTTTATTTGCATAAATTATTTTTTTAAACAGTAAGTAGCCACTGCATCAGATCATGGTCTTTATGTCCAGATGTAGCAATGTTTTGGGTAAAGCTTGCCATTCATAAGGCTGTGATAAGCAGAAATAAGGGAAAGCCATGAACATATTGGGAAATGTAATGTCTACAATAACAGTTAATGCAAATATATCGTAGTTAAACAGACCTTCCAATCCCATGGTACTGGCAGAACATAAGGGAAAATCAATTAAAATAAAGCGATCATACATAAGAACATATACATAACACAGGAGAATGGAATTAGTATATATGTATTCGTACTGTATACATGTTTTATGTACACTTATTATTCATATCCCATAGCAGCGACGGTGCACAAGGGAAATATGATAGCAACCAGCACAAATCATTTTCCCTAAACAAAAATGAACATGGAACAGGAGGAAGAAAGAGTAAAAATACAAAATGCATATACGATGTCCAACTAGGCCCTAGGGGGCAAAAATATGTTTCAGGACTTCATTTGTTTTAAAATGCTCACATCCATGGCTAGTTAAAATCTTAAGCAGCAATGAACACTGGGGAGCAAGGCAGTAAACATAATGTACCAACAAAGCATGTTAATAGTTTTTTCTCACTCAAAAGTGTAGACAGGGAAAGGTAGATCTATGGTTCATAGTGAAACTATACAAAATGAATGTACAAGATACATGGAAACTGTGGTGATTGGCATTGATGCTGCATATAGTGTACTTAGGCCTTAAAGGGTTGTCTCATCTGTTTTTTACTATTCCCAGTGTGTGTCAGGAATCTCCTGCTATGACTTGGAACTTGTTTACTGTGTTTGCCCTTAAGTTTGCCCTCAGTCAAGATGGTGGATCGTGTCTCAGCTGGGTGCCATCTTGTTTCCTGTTTCCTGTTGTCAGCCTATATAAACTCCTCAAGCCTGTTGCTCATTGCTTGAGTATTGTGTTAAGCTCCTGCTGTGCAGTCCTTTAGCCTGGAACTTGCCTGCCCGTTAGTTCCTCACCTTTGCGGTTTACCCTGCAAATTTCTGATACCTACGTATCACTCAACTGTGCTCCTCCTAACCCTGCCTGGATCCAGTCTACATCTCTGCTGCCTCCTGTTCCAGTCTGCATTTGCCTTCGCTGTGTTCAAGCCAGTCCTCACCATTGGATTCCAGCTGTATCCACTAGTGTGACAGTGTGCTTCAGTCTCACACTTCCTGTGAAGGCTGAGAGTGGGTCTACAGCAGTGACTGACATTTTAGTTCTGCTTGCTACTATTCCTTGCTGTGCCTGTTATAGGGATGTTGACACTGTTCAAGCAGGATATCTGGCTATAAATCTGAGCTAAGGTTCTAGAGAAAAACTCACATACTGACAAGACACATTGTTAGTTGTTGAGTGACTCTGTAATCTTTGATGAAAATACAAAGCTATGTGCTCTGCAGACCTGACAGGATGGCACAAGGCTTCTTCCTTGTCTAAAGGGTTAATGTGAACGATAGCAGCAGAAAAGATCCAAGCAAAAAAAATTCCACCGGACGTCAGCATAAAAAACTGCTTCTTTAATGAAGAGTCATGAGTACAAATATGGTGCAACGTTTCGGCTCAAAATAGACAAAGCAGAGCCTTTTTCAAGCTTTTATGGTGAGAATCAGGCTATCTCACCGGTGGACGATCTGATGCATCTCTGCTTCTTGGACTTTTAAAATTAAGGACATTTGTGCTGGCCCAATTTCTATTTTTGACTAAAGCAGCAGAAAAGAATCACTCATAAGAGCTGTGAAATGAAGCGACGGCAGAAAAGCAAGGTATCTGGTAATAATCCTTTTTCACCTTTGACTACATGTTTAAACCTAATCAATCAATAACATAGGAATACCCCTTTAATTCTATATAATGAGGAGGGGAATGGAGAGGTATCAATAGAGGGAGCAGAGGTCTATGGTCCAGTGGCCTGGCCAGGTAAAGTACATGGACATTGTGGCATAATATATTGCACAAGGGAGACTGTCTCGTGGCATGGTTTGTTATAGTATAACATATAGCACAGTGGTGTAGCACAAGAGTAAACAGGGTGCAGGGCACAATATAAATGTCCATGAGAAAGTGCAGCATGACTGAACAATATCGTGTAAATTCTTCATGCAATGTAGAATTTTCCACAGAGGTTTTTTTTTTACATGGAGACAGGTCTTCTCATATAACACTGATTGGTGTTTTCCATTTGAAGGGATGGGTTCAGTTTTATGGTTTTAGTCCCCAACATCTTAACCTCTAAGATCAGTGTTTTGTGAGATGCTTGGTCAATATACGTATAATGATGAATGTGTCGGACTGCAGTGCCTGGGACCACCATTGGAATTTAATTCTGGGGTCAACCACTGGAGTTTATTCTAGGGCCCACCCTATAGCTATTGCACATGCCTCTTATTCTCTACCTCTTGATTTTTGCATCTCTTCCTCTGCCTTTCTTCCACTCCCATGGATATATATGCAGTTTAAAAGAAACTCCAGGTCTCCCATGCTCAGGCACCCAATGGGGCTTTCCAATATTTCCCTGTTGGCCATTATAAGCCTTTCTGGACCTATACCACATTATAAATGGTCAGGACCACTGAACTCTTGTCCGTTAACCTCATTCTTACACCCTATCACATGCTTTCATTGGCCACCTGATGAAGGATGTTAAACCTTATGTTAATCCTTGAGACACAATTTTGTCATGAAGGGGAATAATATGATTTTATGAAGCCTCACAAGCCCATATCATACGTTCAGTATGTCCATTTTGAAGGGGGAATGGAATATTATTTGGTGTCTGTGCCTTCACACTTTTGTTAAATGTGGTATCATGTTGAGATCAAGGATTGCTCATCATTACCCAGTGGACAGCAGACTACATGTAAGCTTAGGCCATTTGTGTGTATTGCACTGCCCTAATGGACTAATTGTATTATTTCAATGTTCATTCTGTAGTACACTGACATAGTATGATGTTGACATGGCCATTTGCTAGTATAACTACGCTCCACTTGTGACAGTACACTTCTTACCATGCAAGGCTAAGTTATATCAATATACGGGTTAAAGAGTATATGGCCTAAGACCTTGAGCATCATAGAAATCTCTAATGAGTTGCAGATGAGCTTTGCTGGCTCCTAATTACCATGAATGATAAAGACTACAGTCTTTATTGCTCATTGGCCTATATACCAGCAGATGTAATTCATCATAAAATGCACTAATTCATCTCCTGAGAAACAAGGTTAAAAAAATAAGATAAACCAGCAAATGAGAAATCTCTGGTGTAGAAAATGAACAGTTTTTATTATCTCAGTTACATATGTGTTTGGGTCTTTGATCTTTTTTATGTTTATCATCAAGACGAAATTAATTTTAACGAAGTTGGAGCTGAAAGTTCAGACATTTGTGGAAAATGGAAATGTAACAGAGCTAAAGCTATCATTCAATGGTTTCCTCTGCGAACAATGATAAAATATGATTTTGGGTAAGGGCAACATAATGGCTCATTGGTTGGTAATGTTGCTCCAATGGGGCCCTGTTCAGTTTGACTTGAATTTGAAACATCTTGAACCTTAACACTATTACTAACCCTATCTCTAACTCTAAACTGGATTTACGGTTAGGATTAGGTTTATTTTTTTTCTTCTGGCTTTAAGGGTATGTTCACACAGCGTATTGTGGCCAGCACATACTTCTAAAGCGTGGGGTGGACTGCCACATTCACTTCTACTTTCCACGTCACGTCAACGCCAGGAAGAAGTGACATGTTACTTCTTTCCCTCAACATTCAATACACGCGTATTGTATGCCGGGGAAGATGGACGTAATTCATAGTTCTCTAGGAGAGCTATGAATTACCGTAATTGTGGGACGCATTTCAGGCATATTGCAGCACAATTGTGTGCCGAAATTCGCCCCGCAATTACGTTGTATGAACATAGCTTAAGGGTTAACTTAAGATTCCTCTATGCATTCTTGCTCCTGTTGCAATATAGCTATTGATTGGAAGAGACAGCTGCATCGGGACTGACGAGGTTATGTTAGACCAAAAGTGAGGCTGCACAAGGAACTTGATGATACCAGGGCATTGGATTTGGAGTTAACCCTTAAAAGCCAGTAAAAAAAAAATCTAACCCTTTACCCTGGAATGGACTAGGGGGATTTTGTCGAAAAAAAAAAAAAAAAAAAATAGAACACATTGGGGTCAGGATGGACAGAAAAAACCTAATACTTATCGTCCCCCGCCAATGCAACTCAGAGCTCCCCAGCCATCCACTCCTCTTTACTTTCAGGGTTCTAAATCCCAACACAAAGGAAAAGGGTTTTTCACACCCCATTAAAAGTAAACGGAGGTGAGACCTCCTTTTGGGGAACCGGAAATCAAAGGGCGTTTGGGATTCTATGGGCCGGGGAAGGGCAACAGCAGGAAAATTATATTACTTTTTTTTTTTTTTGGAAAACCCGCCCCTACAGCCATTTAATTATTTTAATTGACCATCCCTTTAACCCTAGTTTAGAATTGGGGTTAGAGTCAACTTTCGGGCAATTTTTAACAAAACTTTGTTATGTCCTATGAAAAAAAAATAGCATGGTTTCAGGTCTAATTTGCTACAACCAATTAAAGGGAAACCTTAGTTTTTTAAACACTTTTGTCCCTCAGTGCTGGGGTCCTTGATTTAAAAAAAGACCAAGGGAAAATTTTCATAAAGTTTTTTTTCCCTTTTTAATTTTAGTGGGGTTACCCCCCAAAACCCCAAAATATAATAAAAAATTTTAGATTTGGATTTCTTATAAAAAAATTAAACCCTTTTAAGGTGTCTGAAATACGGAAAAGGTTATTTAATTGTGAGCATATTGGGGTTAAAAATTGGAGGTAAATGGTGGAAATCTTTATACAGCACAATATACAGTAAGTATCACAAGTATCTGGAGCTGACTGATCCCACAGCTGCTGGAGGGTCCATAGAGCCAACACCACCATCCAGAGGCGCCCACAGATGCGCGGGTTCCATGGGCCAACACCACCATCCAGGGGCCCCCCAAACAGCGGGCTGGGGGGATCATAGACCCAAACACCACCATCCAACCCTCCCACAGATGCTGGAGGGTCCATAAAAGCCAACCCCAAACCATCCAGGGCCCCACAGATGCTGGGGGGTCCTAGGCCAACACCCCCCAAAAAGAGGCCCCCAGATGCTAAAATTGGGTTTCACGTCGGGGAAAAAAAACGTCCCAAAGGGGAGTTTTTTGATACCTTGGTTATGCCGCCAACCCGGGTTTTTGGGACTTTTTCTACCCTGGGGGTGCCATGTCTCATTGTTTTTTCGGGAAGATCCCCAGGGAAACAATCATAAAGTAATGGGGGTATGGATTTGCAAGCAGGATTCATTCCAAAATCAGCTGAGAAAGCCCTTCCCACATGGATGATGGCAGAAGAATGGATAGGACTTTCTTATTACCTTATCAAAACTTAAACCTGAACTTTTTTAATAAAATGGCATAATACAGCGCTGCAATTTTCTCTATTTTCCAGCATTTTTGGTTTAATTATAAGTTTTTAAATTTTAAAAATTAAATTTTATTTAAAAAAAGTTTTTTTATTTTTATTTGGAAAACCCTTTTTTCCCCCCCTTTGGAAAATTAAAAATTTGTGTTTTTTCCGGGAAATGGGGGAAGGTATTTTATTTTATTATTAATTAAACCCCTTTTAATAAAAAAACTGTTTCAATTTCCCCAAGGGGGGAATTTTCCGACAAAAAACCTTTTCCCCAATGTAAAACTGACACCAAACCAATTTGTGGGTTTCCTTTCCCGGCAAAGGTTTTTTAAGGGTATTTCCCCAAAATTGGGGGTTCCCCCCCCCCCCCCCCCAACCCCCCCCCCCCCCCCCCCCCCCCCCCCCCCCCCCCGTCCCCCCCAACCCGCCGCCCCCCCCCCCCAATAAACCCCCCCCCCAAAAACCCCCCCCAACCCCCCCCCCCCCCCACCCCCCCCCATAAAAACAACCCCCCCCCCCCCCAATAAACCCCCCCCCCCAACCACCCCCCCCCCCAACCCCCCCCAAAAACCCCCCCCCCCCCCCCCGTACCCCCCCCCCCCCCCCCCCCCAAAACAGACCCCCCACCCCCCCCCCCCCCCCCCCATTTCCCCCCCCCCCCCCACCCCCCCCCCCTCTCCCCCCCCCCCCCCCCCCCCATCCCCAATCCCCCCAAACCCCCCAAACCCCCACCCACCCCCCCTTTTTCCCCCCCCAAAAAGACCCCCCCATTATACCCCCCCCCCTCCCCCCCCCCCCCTAAAGCACCTTCAAAGCAAAACATTTACCTTTTCAAAATTGATATCCTGTGGTGCTACGCAGTTTCCATGTCACTTATGCACAATGGTGGTTTTTCCTCCACTCCCCAAAACCTTTCACCACAAAAAAAAAAGCAAGGAACAGTTCACAAACTCGCAGTTTCAGAAAAACCGCCAATGATGACCTGAAACCCAAATGAGGGCCCCCTTTAAACAATTTTTGAAAAATCTTCTCTATTACCAAAGAAAGAAACGGGAAAGTGAAGAAAAGCATATCCCCACAGATTATATACCCCCAAACCCGCACACCTCACAGGGCCTTCCTTTTGGAGCACAAAATTTCCCAAAAAAAAAAAGGGTACTTGTCATAATAAAGTACTATCCTGAAAAACCCATTGACGTAATATGTTGCAGGGGCAGGAGTGCTCTGTTATTGGCAGTCTAGAGCACCTTGCCTAAAAAAGAGGAGTGATTACCATTTTTTAAAGTTTCAAATTTGGGGCCCCCTTCCCAAAAATTACCAAATGGGAAACCCGAAAAAAGCTGCACAAGTTGCTCCAATAGTATTGTATGTTTAGCCCTGTCCTCCGGTATTGTGCCAAAATGACCACCCCCAAAAAAAACATTAACCTTCGGGTTTTCACAAAAAACCAACTACTATCGGGGTTTTTTAAGAAGCTGTTTTAACACTTCAAGCCCACTTGGGCTATTTAACCCAAAAAGGTAAATTCTGCCCTTTTTTAAAATCTCATTTGGGTTCAGTGGGACCCCATGGATGGGGGGCCCTCGAACAAACAGTTTTAAATTTGGTTCAGTTTCCCACCCGGATAACTATTTTTAATACATGAAAATATATCTAGGGTTTTGTTTAGTCACCTCCTAAAAAAGCAGGCCGACTAAAAACAGGAGAGATTTTTTTTAATCTACGGGTTGTTTTGGGAAACAAAAAAAGGGCCCATAAGTGCAAAAGGGGGTTTGTCGAGGGAAAAAAAAGTGGTGAAGCCTGAGGGAAAAATAAGCCACTGCCCTTTTTTGGGAAAACCAATCCATGAAAACTGATTACTACGGGAAATTTTCCTCTTTTTAAGTAACCTTAATTCTAACATAAGCCAAAAAAAAAAAAAGCCCACAATGGGGACTGTCTTTTTTTTTGGTTTTTCCATAGACGTATATGAGATTAAACGGCGCTTGATAATCTGGGAATTTTGACAAACTATATTTTCAAAAAACAGTGGGGAGGGTCTTTGCAGAAGACCAACGCCCGAGAACTAGTAGAAATTTATACAAAAAAGGGGTTTTTTAATTTGGGTATATCTAATTGTCATTTTATTTAAAGGGGTTCAACCAATCTTGTGGGATTTAAAAGGGTTTTGGGCCCCGAATAAAATTGACGTGGGGAAACTTGCAAAAGAAAAAAAAATAAAATTTTTTCCATTCAATTTTTATTAAAAAAATTTTGGGACCGTTTTTTTTTTTTTTTTTTTTTTTTTTAGCTGGGTCCTTTTGTGATCCTTTTTTACAACTCAACCCAGGGGGTCCGACCAGGGGGTGAGAGTTTCCCCAGCCTGGTCGCACATGCTCAGACTCACCCCTTTCCCCTCAACAGCAAAAGATTTTTCAACCCCAGGTGCTGTCATTTCTACTCCCGGGCCTCTGGCTGCAAAAAATTTTTCAAAAAAGTTCAAATAAATTTAAAAAAAAAACCTTTAATTAGGTTGTGCATTGACAAAGAGGAAAAAAAAAACCACAGGTTTTTGGGTTCCCTCAGGGAAATTTTAACCCCAGGACCCTTGTGCCCGGGAAACAAAATTCCTTTTCCTCTCACTACTCAAAAGCTTTTTACAAAACATACCTTTCTTTTACTAAAAGAAGGAAAAAAAAACCCGGTGATGTCAACCTGCTAAATTCATTTTTATATGGGAATTGAAAAAAATCGCACACCCCCCCTTTTTGACACACAAGCGAATACTGGATGCAGAAGGTATGAAATAAAATTGGCAAAACCTCTTTAAACTTTTCCTTCCAAAAAAATAACCATGGGGAAACGATATAAATTTTTTTAATAATAATAAAAAATCTTTATTTATAAAGCGCCAACAAATTGCCAAACACTTCCCAAAAACGGGGGTAAAAAAATTTCAAAAAAAAATCAAACAAATCGAAAAAAACAAATTAAAAGGGTCATCACAAGGTTGAGGGCCCCTTTTAAGGGGGCACTGAAAAATTTCCCAAATTTCTGCTAAAGAACAGGTCCATTTAAAAGTAGGGGCAATAAAAGCCCCCAAATTAATTTCAGGGTTTAATCCCTTTTTTTGTCGGTTAACCCTTAGGTATAAAAACAAAATTTAAACCCCACATGCTGAGAGGAAATAATTTTAAATTTCACTGTATTGGTGTGATATCTTTTTTCGTGAAGGTAAGTTTTTGGTAAAAAAAAACCAAAAAAAATTTATATCATCCCGAGGGTGGATTTTCTGACCTACAGATCACCTTTTGGCTTATTTCTTGTGAAACAGTTACGAAATGTTTAAAAAAATTGCTAAGTCATGGAAAACACTGGTCAAAGTGAAAAATTTTAAGTGCAAACCCAGCCCAAAGGGGGGAAAGGGTTTCCAAATTACTTTTAAAAGGGGGGGGAAGGGTTTAAAAGAGAGGTTAAAATATGGGCTTCTAGTTTTTACTTAAATGGGTCTTTAAAACCCAAAGGGGAAAGCCCGACACAGCCCGGAACAGGTCACTTTAAACCCTTTTTTAAGTCAGGGGTGTTTTAACCTACATCCTTAGGTCAGTACCCTTCCCCCCCCCCCCCCCCCCCCCCCCCCCCCCCCCCCCCCCCCCCCCCCCTCCCCCCCCCCCCCCCCCCCCCCCCCCCCCCCCCCCCCCCCCCCTTTCCCAGACCAGGATCCCTGTCACATCAAGAAGACATCTATGGAAGGAAAAACAGCCAGTTCTTTGGGGGCTCCCCATGAAAAAAGTATTAAAGGGGGGTACATGAAATAAGGGACATTTGTCCAACAATTTGGGCCCGCTGCCCAGATGATTTCCAGAAATTTTCCTCTAGTCTCTCATGTAAAACCCCCTGTAAACCCTTTCTTTTTAACCCCAAACTCCGCTCTCCTGCCTTTGCACCCGACCTAAAAACTTTTGGGGATCCAAAACACCATCACACAAAAGCAGGAGATTATTACAACCACCATCAGAGTGTGCCCCCGGGGGGAAATTTCCCCAAAGCAAACTGCAGAAACCCCCCCCTTTAAATTTATTTTTCCGGAGAGGCACAGAAGCTTTTTTCCAGTGCGCCACCATAATGTCTACTTTCGCCCATCCCCCTCCTCCCTTGAACCCGGGGCCCCCCCTTAAAATGCAAAAAGGGAAAATAGCAAAATAACACATTTTTCAAAATTTTCTGATCAACAATCACTCATACATTGTAATACCATTTATCCCTCCCATTGTAGATATTAGGCATATGAGTGAGTCCTCATCAGTATTTTCTGAACGGTCGAGACTTGTTCACCCGTAACCTCTAAACTTTTGCGGGACATACGGGACACACGTAAAGGTTGTAAACTAAGAATCTGTTTAATTTCACTTAAAAGGAAATGCCCTTTCCCTCAAAAAGAACCTTTATTTATTTTTCCCCCAACATCAGAGAGTGGGGGTTCCCCATTTAGCACAACTCCCCCAAAGTTAGTTAAACATTGAACTACTAATTTGGGTTTTTTGAAAGTAAACTTTTATTCCCCTAGTGTGCGCTTCCTGGTCTCCCCTTTCCTTTTGTTTCTAAAGCTCATCAGTATTTTTCATCTTTTTCAATAAACAACCCGTATTTTTATTGTGGGGCCCTTTTTGCAAATTGGTTTAACTTTTTCTTTTTCAATGGCAGTTTTTTTTAACACAAAACAATTGCCCCCCTTGTAAGTAGGAGTGTGAGTAATTGTTCATCAGTGACCTTCACCTTTTATTTTTTTTCCATTTTTGGGGGGGACCGGGACATACACGCTCCTATTTGGGAAAAGGTTTTCTGTCCAGCCATGGAACTGTGAGAATGCTGTTAAATTTTGGGTTTTTTTAAATAAAAAAAAGTACCCTTTTTTTTGATTTTTTTTAAATTTTTTTGTAAATTGCTACAAAAAACTGTGCATTATGGGGCACCATGCGGGTTTCAACCAATTGGGACCCTAAAACTTTTTTTTGATTGAGAAGTTTCCCCCCGAATATTGAAACCCGGGGTTTTTCTGCATATCGGTGTGAAAAGGTTCTTATCCATTGGGAAATGGTTTTCCCGTCTAGCCATGAAGGGTGTGATTAAGGGCTTGTGCCCTGATTTTTCCTTTCAAATGATGTCCTTGGCATGCCCCAAAAAATGCATCAAAAATCTTTTTATGTCTGCCATGATTAGAGTTGCACTTCGGATTCAAGTCAAGGTTTGACTCAAATCTGAACGCTTTGATTTGTGTCAATCCAAAACAACTATTGGCATAAAACTGCAAAATTCATCAGTAACCATATCTGTGAAATTCACTCTAAGTTAGGGTAAGGCTAGCCTAATGTGCTGTGGGAGTAAAAGTGAAATTGGTGCGACAGCACCACTGGACGCAGAAGTGCTACAGAGAGGTAAATTAACCTTTAAACAGACCTGCAAACCCTAAAATAGGATTAAAGTTCATAGTTACAGTAAGGGTAAGGGTTAGGGCTTGTGACAGAGCAAGGGAAATTTTGGGGTTTAAGAAACTCCGAACCTGAAAGTTTTGGCAAACCATTTTTGACCGATTTTCACAAACATTGTACAGGAATCCCCCTGAAAACCAACAGGAAAAAAACTCTCTTTGGGAAATAAAAAATTTAAATACAAAAATTCAAGGTGTGAAAAAAATAGAATGGAAAGGGTTTGGGGTCACAACCGCACCTGGAGCTCAAAATACCGCTCTACCTTAAGTTGAACTTTAATCACTATTGGCCAAACTCTTCTTTCAATCTTTCCCCCTGTACCCCAACTGGGGCCAAAAATTTTTCTTTTTTTTTAATGGGATTAAAGGGGGAAAAATGAGGGTATCTCCGTGAAAACAACCAATGGGATTTGCCGAAAAGCAGGGGTCGGGAACCTCCCTACCATAAGGGAGGGACCCAAAACCTGGCAAAAACACTATGGAAACCTTTAAATCAAGAGAGTTAGACTTGGGTTTTTCATGTCCCAAAGAAGAATTTTTCATCACGGCCCCCAAAAGGGTTTAAAATTCTCCCGTTTTTTGTAAAAAATTTTAAATTTTGGTATAACCTGAACCCCTGGGCTAAAAAATAATTATTGTTTTTGGGTACAATGATTGTAAAATGATGTAGTTACAGCTAGAAGAATCCCTTGTATATAAATGGCTCTGTGTAATTAGATTTTCCAAATTCCCTTCCATTTTTTTTTATTTTAAAGCAGAAGAAAAATACCCGGAACAAAAAAAATTAAAAACTTTCTCATCAATATATTAATTAAGTCCAGGAACTACAACAGCAAAATCGATAAGAATTTTTCAAGCCAGTCTCCACAATATCTTAATACCAAATAAACAACAGCAGCCGACATCTAGAGAGGACCGAGCCTGTCACAGAGAATTGGGATCTTTTAAAAACATTTTTTAAAAAATTGGGAAAAATTCTACGTCTGTTTGACTGAGCGATAGCAGACTATACAATGTGCTTCAGTAATGCAGACCCAAAAAAATCTATCCCCTATCAAACTAAACTATCTATCTATTATCCATCTATCTATCTATCTTCTAAAAATCTATCTAACTATCTAACTATCCCATATCTATTTTAAAAATTTCCCATCCCCTATCTAAACTATCAAACTAAACTATCTTCTATCTATCTACAAACCCATCTATCTATCTATCTATCTATCTTCTAACCCAAATCATCAAAACCCTGTATACCCCCCGGTTTTAAGCCGAACCCAGAAAAACCGAAAGGGACCTACTTTTTTTCCACAAAAAACTGGGAAAACGTAAATTTAAATCGAGTATAACCCAGGGGGGGAAAAAAGCAGCGGCTACTGGGAAAAATTTTAAAAAAAAAAAATGGATAAACCCAAAAAAATTTTCAAAAGGGAGGATATGTCCCCCATAGGGGAGGTTATAAAGGGAGGTTTAAAAAAAAAAAAAATACTTACCTCGCCTCTCGCTTCGCGGAAATCCCAGATACTTTTTTTTTTTCTTACACAGGCGGGGTGAAGTCACAGGCCCTGCAGGCAGCATGAAACACTCATGCCACCTGTGGGCCCGATACCCAGGTTTTACTGCAAAAAAGTTAGCGCTTCCCCTCTGCCCGCGGGGGTATCTTTACCTTATTGCCCCTCAGAAAGGGTCGCATACAGGTGAAAATCGCCGACCGCACCCAGCCCCCGGCAAATGCCCGGGCGCTGTGGGCTGAAATCGGGAAAAAAAACTATATGCGCCCCTGAGGAGTCACAAATACGAAAGTTTAACCCTGCCGCTGCCCAGGGCCCGACAGCACCCCCACAAATGACAGTGACTCAGTAAAAACCCCAAAGGGCGGGTTTTTCCCCGCACATTTTTTGTGCTGAAAAACTTGGCTTATACTTGAGTACATATGGTATTTATCTATCTATCTATCTATCTATCACATGTCTATCTAATCTCATATCTATCTGTCTATCTATCTATAGCTCAAATCTATTCATCCATCTGTCTCTCTATGCCTATCGCATATCTGTTTATCTATCTATAAATCTATGTATCCATGTATCTATCTATCTATCTCATATTTATCTATCTATCTATCTATATACTTTGCTATCATCTCAGAAGAAAAAATTATTTTGGTAGTGTACAGGTTCCAGTATGGCATGTACCGTCAATTGGTTTCAATAAAAGAGCCAGCTGGAATGTAGAAACCACACAGTGGTGTCCAACATGCCAATCCCTCTACTGTAAACACTTGGCGGTATGTGCACACTACAGTGCCATCTGTTTCTATATCACCTTAGTTTACCATTGACAGTACTGAGGTGGACCATCCGGGTCATCTTCACTACAAGTAGAGAGTGCTGCCTGTACTTTGTTAATAGTAAATGTAATTTGCCAGGTTTTCCATTTGCAGTGCTTCTGAGTGATTCTCAAAATCAATAGTAAAGATTCAGTCACCTCTACTTTGCACCACGTAAATCTGTCTCTTTCCTTCTTATCAAGTAATTAAATGTCTTCTTTTAATAAAGGCTCATACACATTGCTATATACTGTACTTTAGCATCAAAACAACTCTATGGACGTGTAAAGTACCAGTATGAGCCACTGATTTCATACAGAGATGAATGATGGTTGCACCTACTGTATTATGGAAGTATACTTATCTTCAAGGAGACGCCAGCACACAGAGGGCCTATCACTCCGTAAAATATCATTCAAGGTCCATGCATGTCAGTGCTGATTAGTGGACTGGAAATTTCAGAACACATTTCATCAAATACTTTCCACACTGAGGATGGGAAGAACTTGTCTTTGTGTTTCTTTGAGATGGTAATGATTTAATTGTTAATCTCAAGCAAATATGGGCCTTGAGGCAGAATCAATAATTCAGCTTCCCAAGTGCGCAGAGACAAACTTGGATATGTATGATGACTGGGACAAGGGTAAAAAATAAGATATATTGCTACATATATTTTCTGGCTTCGTATTAAGTTTATGTCAATGTTATGACGAACAGTCACATCCCAATTCATAAAAGTTGCATTTGTATCATTTTTTGTCTCTTTTTCAGCCTGTGTAATTCACTTTAAGTACAAATAAAATGCAGACTTAGCTAGCACACAATTGATAGCACCGTGGATTGTGGCACCAAACACCTCGCACCTGAAGGTCAATGTCCAACAATTAGCACCATGTTGTTTTAGGTCTCCATTAGTCTCCAGGACACTCCTGTGTTGTTTCTGGTTGTGTATGGCTGGACTGGTCTGGGGCCATGAATATCACGCTCTAATAATGGATTGGGCATCCACCATTAGGCCTCGTTCACATGGCTTATTTGGGCACGGATTGGCGCCGTACTCTGCGCCGGATTTGCGCTGCAGTACGGCGCCAATCCGTCGGAGTCATTACGGTAATCCACTGCTCTCATAGAGAACAGTGGATTCCGTCACTCCTCCCCGCCGGCGAATCCGCCGGGGGGGGAGAAAAAGTACCACATTATCCAGGCGAAATCGGCCATGGTTAATGCATTTTAAGGGGCCCCGGGGGGAGGGGCCCCCTGCCACGCCCCGGCCCCGCCCCCGTCCCCCCCCTTATTCACGGCGGATTTTTGGCTCAATAGGGTCCAAACCCGTCGGGAATAAGCCGTGTGAACACGGCCTTATAGTCAAGCCTACCAGAGTGGTTTATATCGTGTTTTTTACTCTGGTCTAGCAGACTTTATGTCATCCATGGGGGGATCGCCTGGGGAGCCGCATAAAGTTCCCAGAACAATTTAGTCCTTTATCAAATTTGACCCATGTAGGGGCACCAGAGAACAGAAATGTGTTAGGAATACATGGGGCAATTTTTTGACAGCAAATAGGAATGTTATTTTCTATCAATATTCTTTCCTATTACTTCATCACTACCTTCTGACCTGATAAGTCTTATCTTATTCACAGATATATTACGATCCTATCACAAACCCCAACATAGCTCTAGTCACACACTAGCTTATTCACCACCCCGTTCTGTCTTTTTCTCTGTTTTGTCTGTTTTATTTTTGGGAAATTTGCTCTATTTTTTTTTCCTTTCCTTTTGGAACATAACTGCATAGTTTACATCTGTGTAATTCCTTTTCGATCTAAAGGGCCCCCATAACAATACGATGGCCTCATAACCAAAAGATGGACTGTTTACTAATTGCCACCCAATACCTGTAGTTGCTGAGCTCAACCACAATATGTCCAGACTAGAGATGGGCGAAGTTCTAAAAAATTTGATTCGGTGACGTCGCCGAATTTCCCGACAAAATTTGTTTCGGTGCTGTAGAACGTTGTGCCATGCTTAAATATGCAGAGGGAGCTTGGTTTGGTCTTCATACATGTTTTTTTTAGCAACACGTAAATTTTCGCCCCCCTTTGAATTGCTTCCTATAAAATTCCCTGGGCACTTTTGAGGGCAAAACTGACCAAAAAAAAACAAGCGGGAAAGTACCTTAAAGTTTTATGCCGCGAAAGCTGGAAAAAAAAAAAAAAGCTTAAGCTCAGGTGGCAAATCAGTGACAGAGGGGAGGGGCGGGGAGCAGCACAGCAGCATGAGGGCACCGGGACAATGACATTCGGGGTTGGCAAAAAAGGAATAGGCCCCGAGTGGCACAATGCACAGTGGGGGGCAGGCAGCACCCAGTCAGCAAGAGGTCAGGCAGTGGCAAAATGACTTTTTAGGGTGGCAAAAAAAGGAGTGGCCACAGAGTGGCCCAAAAAAATGGGGGGGGGGCCCCAAGGAGAGTGGGAAATTGGGGGGCGGGAGGCCCCCGCGCATGATGGGGGGCAGAACGGGGGGGGGGAACCAATGGAAAGTGTGTGGGGGGCACGGCAGCAGCCCGCAGCAGCGCATTAGGTCACACAGTGGCCAATGACACAGGTGGAGGGGCC
The DNA here is from genome assembly GCA_025379985.1 of Phyllomedusa bahiana. Classification (NCBI taxonomy): domain Eukaryota; kingdom Metazoa; phylum Chordata; class Amphibia; order Anura; family Hylidae; genus Phyllomedusa; species Phyllomedusa bahiana. Next base: position 26,732 of record JAODAL010023991.1, on the reverse strand, counting down.
CGGGACCCACAGCAGCAGCTGAGGTCAGACAGTGGGACAAAAGACATTTGGGGGGTGGAAAAACAGGGGTAGGCCACAGAGTGGCCCAAAGCAGAGCGTGGGGTCACGGGAGCAGCCACGCAGCGCAGCTGAGGTAAGTGGCACAATGACAGAGTGTGGAGGGGGTGGCAATACCCCGTCCCTTAAAGATTTTTGGTGGCGATGGGAAACTGGGAGCAGATGTGTGGGTGGGTGGCGGCTCAAATAGTGGCTGAGGGAGGTAGTTTGAACCCAACCCTTTTCACAGTTTGGGGCGGATCATGGTGATGTATCTACCCAAATTGGTGTGTGGAAAAACCTGGCCGACCACGCCTGTTCATCTTGTCAAAGGTCAGTCGTTCCACATTTTTGTGGCAACGGGTTCCCTTTGGGGAACGATGGGCCCCCCTCATAATACCCCTTGATGCCACCTATGGCCGGGGAGGGTTTAGGGTTGCTCCAGGTCCTGCTGCTTTCTGGCGACTGCCCTCCTCACTAGGGGGTGAAGAAGCTGCCTCATGACCCAAACTTAGGTTGTTTCTGATGGATGGTATGCTCCCACCCCCCACCTTCCCCCAGCAGCCCCCAGCATGTAGGAGGTGAAGAACCCCCCGGTTTAACCCGTCAAGGGGGACGATGCCCCAATTTGGAAGGGGCCCAATGACCAAGGGGGGTTTTTCTATAGTATTTGAGTTGTCCTCCCCCCTTTAGCGCGGGAAAAAACTCCTTTTGGGGCGGTAGCGAGGGTCCCAAAAGGGTGGGGGAAGTCATCACTATTCGGTGTCACAGCCAGGCAAAATCACATGCTGCGGGCCTTTTTCCAAATGACTTGAGGGGCTCCCTGCCTCCTTCCATGTATATGCCACGGTGCTTGCGGGTCATCGCTCGTCTTCCCCTTTTTTCCCTCTCCTCCCCATGCTTCGCTCCTCCTCTCTTTTAACCGGAAGAAAATCCCCCATTTCACCAGACAAGCTTCTGCTCCAATGTCCCCTCCATTCATCCCACCGATCTTTGGGCCCGAGATGTAATCACCCAATCTCCATCCCCTGCCCAGACAGATTTTTCAGATCTGTTAGGAATGAAGCTTTGGAATGAGTTATTTCCCCTAGTGCGGGACTACACATAACGGGCCCCGAAAGGCCTCCAAACGGAGGGGTCACGCAGAGCTGCCCCTGGGTGCATAAAGTTACCAGGGGAGTACCCTGTCTGCCGGTATCAAAAAATCGTTAAGGGGCCCTTTTTTGTCATACAGTCGGTCCAACATTGCAGGTGGAATTCCAAGGGTGGGAAAAATCGCATTCAAGGGGTTGTTGGGGAGGCCGTTCGCCCCGGAACTCAGGAGGGGGTTACTGGGTTTGTAAAATGGTTTTAAAGGGATGCACGTTTTTGGCCCTTTTGGAATCTTCTGAAGTCGGGGGAAGACTAAAACCCTTTTTCACAACCGTTTGCACAGTGCGCCATGCACGGCGCATCCTTCCCTCCTCGTGCAGTGCGGACACCATGTTACTCCCATGTCTGTCACCATGGTTTATTTGCGTTGGCGTGGAAAAGCCAACATCGATTTCTTGCTGCATGACGCGGAGAGTTCCCCCTGTGGGGATTCTTTTGCCGAGGCAAGCCGGGTGTGAAGCGTGACATCTCTTTTCCCACCATGGGTATGTGGAGCGTACTTTGAGGCTGGATGATGGTATGGGTGGAGGAGGAGGGGGGGACTTGGCGGGACCCACGTTTGAAAAAGGGGAGGAGAAAGCGCCGTCTCCTGTCCAATTGTTGGTTGCCGGGGCGGGAAGCACATTCACCCAGTGGGCCGTAAAGGACAGTACTGGCCCTGACCGTTTACATCTCCAGACTCCCGCTGCCGTGCCCTTTGGGAACAAACCAATAAGCCAAGGACTGGCCCCCCTTCTGTTCAACATATTTAAAGTGCGGGTCCCGGCCTTTTTGGGAAAAAAAATTAGGGCTTGGAAAACTCCCCCCTCGCTCGGCACAAGCCTTTTCTCTAAACGGTGCAAAAGTCCCCTTTTTGAAAGGAGGGACTGCGTACCAACAATTTGGACAGGGCAGGGTCAGCTTCGCACTTAGGAGGTTGGACGCATACTGTTGTCTTTTGCAATGCCTCGCTGAACGACGGGCGCCAGAGTGCGAGGGCAGGACTCGGACCGGGAGATGATGGCAAAAAAACAGCTCCCTTTCGAAGGTGTGGACCTTGACTGGCTGCAAGGGCAGGTCCCAAATGGGCGCGCTTGCGGGCGGGTTGGCGGTGCTGGATGGACCCCACATCTACCCCAGTTTCCCCCAGGCCACCGATGGGCGCTGCTGTTTTTCCGCAGGGCCGTGGTGCCAAGGGGCTCCCTGCCACGCTTCACTTTCTGCCCACAGATTCTACATACACCCATATTCGGCTCCTCCGGTGTTCTTAGCAAAAGAACTGCCACACCGGCCGAGTAGTTTGATTTACCACCAACGCTCCGCACTGAGTGACTGCAATTTAAACCGCCGCTGCAGATCGCGGACCCCCTGTTGCCGCAACTTTTCTTGGACCAGCGAAGCAGGTTTTTTCAAACCCGTGGCCGCTTGGCACTGACCTTTGCAATGCAGCTACCCTGCTGACTCACGACCACACTACCACACATGCTGCATGCGCCGCTGCCTGACAGGCAAGCAGACGCTCTCTTCTCCTGACGATGAATGAAGCCCTTGCTTCACAACCCCCGGCCTCCCAAGGGCGTCGGCAAACAATTTACATCGATTATTGTTTGATCTTCACTGCTGTCCTCTCTCCAACGGTCTTGGGTATGCTGAGGCTGACCCCTCACAACAATGACCTCCCATTGCTACTCTCCCACAATCCATACTTTTTTGCCGCCATACTGCAAAAAGCAGGAGATATTGGCCCAATTTCTTCGCTGCCAAGTAGTTGCTGACTGTCCTCCTCAAATTGTTCATCCTCGCTGTATAGTGGCGCTGAGCCCAGACCACATACTAATTCTCTGGCAGAGGAAAACCAGATGACAGAGGCGGGTTGAGGGACAGTGAAGCCGTTGAGCTGTTCCCAGGCCATGCCAACTAAAGGGTTGTTCCTGACGCTCCCACCACTCTTGCCTGGGTTGTCAGATTCATCTGGGAGGAAGTGGATGACCTAGTCAACCAATCAGAACCCCTTGAGGTTGCTGGTCAACCACACGGCCGCTAGATAACACCGGCAGTTCTGGCCTCACCGAGTGACCCTGCTGCCGACGTCCCCTTACTTGCTGCGACCTTGCCTGCCTCCCAGGAATGTTTGTGCCACTGCCACCGCAGTGAAGAGCCTCCACCCTTCTCCTGTCTGACATACTTGTTTGTTCAAAAATGTACAGACTCCAGTTTTAATGAAGATACTACTGTGATATATAAATGCACACCCTGGGCGACATGCTATGATGGGCATTTTGCCTGTTTTCCTGGCGTATCCACTGCGCCTACCGGCCCGACTCCACTGTCGGATGCAGGGAATGCAATGTTTGGCGCAGCGTTTTCACCACTTTCAGATGCGCCTCACATGAAGGGTCGTGCAATGGGCGTGGTGTGGGCGTTCCGGGGTGGGACGCGGCATGCTCGAAAACTCCAAGGCATGTACGATCGCGGGTCGGCAAAGTGCACTGCATGCAGCGGCTCCATCCACCGCCATAGCTCGACAGGCAACCTGATGATTCCTGGTCTAAATGATCCCGGTCGGAGGCGAAGTGAAGCGAGAAACGAACATGGAGAGGAAACATATAGAAATCGCAAAGAGAAATCTCGGCTCTCAGCTCCGTGCGGAATGGGGTATGATTCCAAAAAAATCGCCTTTATAAAGGCGTAAAACATTATCAGAAAAACCTATGGAGAAGTATTGACCAATCATATTCAAAGGCGGGACAATTCAAAATACAGTAATAATGCAGAGAAGAGCTGATTGGTTGAGCTAGCGGGGGCTTGGCAATCTTGTCCAATCAGAATAGGAGCGACAGGGACCCATTATAAACCTACTTATGGAGAAATTTTGACCATCAAAGACGGACAGTTCAAACTACAGTAAAAAAAGCAGAAAAGAGCTGATTGTTGAGCTAGCGTGGGCTTGGCTATCTTGGCCAATCAGAGCGCGAGCTACTTGTCCCTTATAGATCTATATACAATCAGGGCAATGAAATCTCACTCCAGGCGCCGTGTGGCATGGAGCAGGATGAAAAAAATCGTTATATTAGTAGGTGAAAAATATTATCTGAAAAAGACTGAAACCTCCTTTAAACATAAATCAATCAAATCACCTAACAATGCGATTGGTCCGCCGTCACCGGGGCTACATCAGGAATTGGGGATATAGTGAATTGCCCGGGAAATACAATAATTCAAATTCTGTAAGCTCTTCTCATTGGTCGGCAGAAACCACCCAATCAGAATAGGACGACAGTGCCATTATAACCTATGGAGAAGTATGGACCAATCAAATGAAAAGGCTAGACAGTTCAAATACAGTAAAAAAGGCAGAAAAGAAGCAGATTGGTTGAGCCCGGCGGCAGATATGAATCACCAATCATATGTAGTACTCTATTCTGAGAAAGAAGGGCGCGATAGAAGGGCGCCCTAAAAGTTATTACTGTCTATGGGAATATATTCCTAGTACTGTGATTGGTTGGTGAAGAGGGGCTCGTCCTGCCTTAGCCAATCCGCGGCGAGCTACCTTCTCCATAGAGTTCTATGGGGATAAGAATGCAGAGCAAGCACTGTTTGTGATTGGCTAAGTTAAAAAGAGGCGCTGTTATTTGGAACCAAATGGGAGAGACTTCGCGACGCTCTATGGGTTTTCTAATGCAATCTGAAAAAAAACTGGACGTGCCCAAAATAAAATGAAAACGTCCCAAAATTGTACCGATGTGTATATAAAAATCAATAATTATGGGGGTAACGAAAAAAAAATTAATTCAATAATTCATTTTAATTGCTTTATTTTCGTTACATGCCCATACTATTGACATTGGCTAACGAAAATAAAGAACTAAAAATTAATTTATCGATTTTTTTTTTTTTCGTTACCGCCCATATTATTGATCATTTTATATGCACATCGGTACAACCTTCGGTAGTCATATCATTTTATTTCGGGAACGTACAGTTTTAGTACAGATTTGCATTAGAAACACCAAGGAGCGTCGCTCGCTCATCCTCATTGGTCCAAATAACCGCGCCTCTTTTAACTTAGCAATCACAAACAAGCTCAGCTCTTCAATTTCCTTTTCCCCATAAACTCTATGAGAAGGTAGTCCCGCTGATTGCTAAGGCAGGACGAGCCCCTCTTTCCCACCAACCAATCACAGTAACTGGAATATTTCCCCATAACAGTAATAACTTTTAGGGCGCCTTCTATCGAGCCCTTCTTTCTCAGAATAGACTTACTACATATGATTGGTGGATTCAAATCTGCCGCCTGGGTCAACCCAATCAGCTCTTTTCGCCTTTTTTACTTGTATTTTGGAACTGTCCGCCTTTTCATTTGATTGGGCCATACTTCTCCATAGCTTATATGGTTTCCCTTTCGCTCCTATTCTGATTGGTAGGTTTCTGCGACCAATGAAAGAGCTTAAACAATTTGAATTACTGTAATTTTTCCCGCAATTCTCTAATCCCAATTCCTGATGTAAGCGCCGGTTTTTGCGAAAAAACGTTTGTTAGGGATTTGATTGATTTATGGTTTAGAAGGTTTTCAGCTACCTTTTCAGATAATTTTTACACCTAATAAACTTATTTTTATAATAATACTCCAGCCGCACGGTGCGGAGAGCCGAGATTCCATTCCTCCATCTCTCATAGACTATAATGGTGACAATAAGTCGCACCTCTGATTGGCCGGGATAGCCAAGCCCCCGCTAGCTCAGCCCTATCAGCTCTTTCCTGCTTTTCTTACTGTATGATGAACTGTCCCGCCTTTGATTTTGATTGGTCAATACTTCTCCATAGGTTTTAACGGGTCCCTGTCGCTCCTATTTCTGATTGGCAGGTTTCTGCCGACCAATAGAAGAGTTTACAGAATTTGAATTACTGTATTTCCGGCAATTTTCAATATCCAAATCCTGATAGACCGTTCTAGATTTTTGGAAAGTGATTTTATTTATGTATTTTTTTTAGTAGGTTTTGAGCTCTTTTCAGAGAATGTTTTATACGCCTTTATAAAGGCGATTTTTTGATGCATACTCCATGCCGCACAGACATCTTTAATGATTTCTCGCTGTTTTCCAGCCTGTCTAGAATCGGAATTCTGGCAAAGCGCGGTGAACTTTTCTCCGCATGTAAGAGCTCACCCCTCCATCGACGGCGAATATTATGGCGCAGTCCCGCACTGCGAGTAAGTCACCGCCACTGCGCCCCTACATACTGGCGAGGCGGGCGGACTTACATGGTAGTAATGAGCCGCAACCTCGGCACCGGACATAAATCAGGCACAAATTTCACCGGAAAATTGGCGAAACATGCGGTCCAACGTGGCGAGATTCATACATGTCGCCCCCTGTATTTGACTCCAAATGAACCCACTAACAGACTTGGATAACCCTTGGATATAAATTGCTCAAAAGAAATCAGCAGGAAAAAATTAACTGGTATGTGGCGTGTTAAAACGCCGTGTATTTTACTGACTACAAAGCAGAAACACATTTAATAACCCTTTCGGATATTAAATTATGCGACAGGAATCACCAGGAAAAATTTCCTATCTTTGGCGTTGAAAAACACCGTTTCTTTTACTGACTACAATAGCACAAACACATTTAATTAACCTTCGAATATAAATTATGCTACAGGAAACAACAGGAAAAATTTTGCCTTTGGCGATGAAAAACACCGTTTATTTTACTGACTACAAAAGCAGAAACACGCTTAATTAACCTTCCAGATTAATAATTGATGCTACAATGAAACATTTCGTTTTTTTTTGGCCGTTGAAAAACACCATTTAATTTAACTGACTACAATCAGCACAAACACCTTATTAACCCTTGATATAAACTGCGCAAAAGAAATGAGCACAAAAAAATAACTGGTTGAGGCGTGTAAAAAGCCGTGTATTTTACTGAACACAAAAGCAGAAACAACGCTTAATAAACCTTCGGAGGTAAATTTATGCTACAGGAAAAATCTTCTCATCTTTGGTGTTGAAATACACGTTTTCATTTACTGAACAACAATAGCACAAACACCTTAAATAACCCTTGGATATGATAATTGCCGCAAAAGAAATAAGCAGCCGAATAATTAACTGAGTATGTGGCGTGTTAAAACGCCGTTTCCTTTACTGAACACAAAAGCAGAAACCTCTTAACTAACCTTTGATCAAATAGATTATGCTACGAAGGAGAAAATTTCATCTTTTTGGCATTGAAAAACACTGTTTTTCTTTTACGACTACAAAAGCAGAAACCAACGCTTAATTAACCTTCGCATATAAATTATGCTCCAGGAATCAATCTGGAAAATTTCGTCTTTGGTCGTTGAAAACAGCGTTAATTCTTTTACTGACTACAATACATAAACCACTCTTAATAACCCTTGGATATTAAATTGCGCAAAAGAAATGAGCAGCAAAAAAGTAACTGGTATGTGGCTTTGTAAAAACGGCACCTTCTTTTTACTAATACAAAACAAAAACACAGGCTTAGAACAACCTTTGGATATTCAATGTGCTCCAGAACTGACCAGAAGCATTAACATGTAATATGCACAGAATGGACCCACAGCAGGACTTCAAATCCAATACACCACCAAAAATCAAAATTAGAAAGGAAGAGGAGCCAGTCCTCTGAGAAAAACTGTACAACCCCCCAAAATCGCTGTTAACCCCCTTAAGGACGCCAGCTGATTTTGACCTTTCTTTTCCTGACACAGCCCTATTTTTGAATTATGACATGTGGTCAATTTATGTGAGAATAACTTTTTGACACTGTTAAACCTATTCATGTATTCAAGAGATTGTTTTCCTCGGACACATTGTGCTTTAAGTTAGTAAGCAAATTTTTATCCATACAATCTTGTTTTTGTGGAAAAATATCACAAGAATTTCATGAAAATATTGGAAAAATTTGCGATTTTGAAAGTTTGCAAAATTTCTGCGTGCAAGACAGATAAGTAGTCCACCACAAAATAGTTATAACTACATCTACCAATGTCCACTAATATCGGCATTCATTTTTTAAATGTCTTTTTTTTTTTTTTTTTTTACGACATAAGATGGCTTAGAAATTTTAGTATAATTTCTCACATATTCAAGAAAATTTGCAATATACATATTTTTAGGGACCACACCAGTTCAGTAGACGGGCTTTGAGGGGCCTGCATGTTAGATACCCCATAAGTGACACCATCTAGAGAAACTAGACCCCTTAACGTAATTACAACACTATTTAGAAAGTTTGATAACCTTCAGGATATTTCACAGAAATTAAGCAAAGTGAGGTGAAATATCAAAATTTCACTTCTTTTTTGCAGATTTGCAATATTTATTCATTATTCACTGGAATACGGTAAATAGTGTACTAAGGAAAGATGCAACTTAAATATCAAATTCCCCCCCAGGTCTGCCGTTTTAGAGCTGAACCCCATAGGTGGCCCTAGTTCATTTATTGGCTTCACCCATAAGCCCCAGAATTAGGAGGAGCACCTACAATAATCTCCTGGGGTCTCAATTTTCAAATAACATTTTATTGAGGCGCCATTTCAGGTTGGGACACCCTAAGGTGCTAAAACATAATAAACACCCCCCTTAAATAGACCACCAAAATTGGAAATTACACTAACCCCTTAATGAATATAGCCAGGGTGCATTGAGTATATAGACCCCACAGGTGATTCACAAATTTTTTTTAGCATAAGGCTGTGAAAACTGTGGGTGTAAACTGCTGTTTGGGCGCATGGCAGGGCGTATAAGGGAGGGAGCCTATTGGCTTTTTTGGAACGCAGATTTTGTTGGGGCCATGTCCGCAATTTGCAAAGCCCCCAAAGTAGCAGAACAGGGCGAAACCTTCCAGAAGTCCGCCCCATTTTGGTTCCAACCCCATCAGGATCTCATCTAGCGGTGTACTGTGCATTTTGATGCACAGGTGTTCCATAGTTTTTTTTAGCCTATTGGCAATGAAAATGGGAGGAAAAACGCAGTTCGGTCATTGTTTTTTGAGTTTTCAATTTTACAGCTTCGCCGGCAGTGTAAACGATGTGATAACACTACATGGGGGTCCGGTACTATAACAATGATTAAAGATGTTATATATTTTTTTCTGTTTTTATTACTTTTTACACAGTAGAAAATACATCTATAAAAAATTTAGTTTTTTATGTTTGTCCTATTCAGACACGCCATAACATTTTTATTTTGCTGTGTGCAGGAGCTGTGGTATGGCTTGTTTTTTGCCGGGATGATTGGAATTTTTTATTGGTACCATTATGGGGGTGCATAATGATGCTATGTTTTTATTAAGTTTTCTGAGTTGTTTTGAACAAATACAGCAATCTTGTAAGTAATTTTATTTTATTTTTTATAGCGGTCACTGTCGGTATATAATGACATGGTATCTTTCCTCAGCAGTCTATACGATTACACCGATACCCAATATGTAATTTTTTTTTATGTTTATATTTAACACAGCTTTTTATACAATAAAAACACTTTTATTCCACCCCAGGAAAATACGTTTTTGCATTGCCCATAGTCCTGAGAGCCCATAACTTTAAATTTTCTGTGCTTGAGCTGTGTAGGACTTGTTTTTTGCGAGATGAGTTGACGATTTTTATTAGTATCATTTTTGGGGGGCAAGGCTTTTTTGATCGCTTTTAATCCCAATTTTTTTGGAGGCCAGGTGAAAAAATACTGCAATCCTATAGTGTTTTTTTATTTTTATTTTTAGCAGGCTCACCGTGCATATCTGTGATAAGTTAGCTTTACTCTTTGGGTCGCTAACATTAGGGCGATACCCTATTTAAATAGTTTTTTTTTTATGTTTGAAGCACTTTAAAAAAAAGAAAAGTGTTTTTTAGTGTGTAAAACAATATTTAGCATCGCTATCTTCTGAGAGCTATACATTTTTTATTTTTTTTTTCCGTATACAGAGCTGTATAAGGATTTTTTTTTGTTTGCGGGATGAAACTGACAGTTATAATTGTAAACACTTTGGCGTTTCTAGGAGTATTTTGATCGCTTTTTATTCCAATTTATGTGCTGCGGGATGAACAATAATCTGTAATTCTGTGATTTTGTTTATTTTTATTTTTTTCTACGGCTTTCCACCGTACAGGTTAATTAACATGACAGATTTTATAGGGCATCCGTTACGCATGCGGCGATACCAATAGGGTACTTTATTTATTTTGATCTTTATTGGGCGATTGCGTTTGTAAAGGGAAAAGGGGCGGTGTAACTATTTTTATATTATTTTTCGTGTTTGTGTTTTTAACTTGTTTTTCACTTTTTTTTTTTTTTACTTTTTTTTCACTATTTCACTTTTTTATTTTACTTTTCCCCATAAGGGGCATTTGAATGAGAGATCTTTAGATTCTCTCATTCAATAGGAATCAGTCATAGCTTTGTTGCTACACTGGTTCCTATGACAACTGCAGTCACGATGGCGGCCCATGCCCACAGGGCACGCCGGGCATCGTGACGTCACAGACCAACCCGGGAAGGCATTCTCTGGCCTGCCGTGCTGTCTGTCAGAGGCAGAGCCTGCCAACGGATCGTCCATCCGTGCGCTGCTGCCGCCGACAGCGAGATCGCAGGAGGAGCGATCTCCTCCTTGTCTCTCTTATTATTGCGACCCGATCGTCGCGATAATTAAGAGGGTTTAACCGCCCCCCCCCCCCGGAGCGATCCGGGTCGGTGCCGACGCTGCGGGATGTCAGCTGTAATATACAGCTTGACACCCCGCAAACCGATCGCGCAACTCTGCTTAGAGTATCGCAGCGATCCTCAGGACGTATCCATACGTCCAGGTTGCGTTAACCCCCAAACGACCTGACGTATGGATACTCTAAAGGTCGTTTAAGAGGGGTTAAAAAGGTAATTTCTTTTGGTGTGAGTTCTCAGCTACTGCAGCTGCAGCAGCTACAGACCCGGGCACAAAGAGAGGAAGAGTGAGCTGCAAGCGATGCGTCCGGACTTATATAGTGCAGTGACGTCAAAGAATCCTGCAAGTCTCTAATGGGCTTCATCTCTGCACATGTCATTGAGGATGTTCCTTTCTTCCTCCCAGAGTTCTTTGCCCCATGTAATGCTATGTGCTTGCGGACATTTTATCAATTAAAAACACACTTTGTTCCCGCAAATTACCCAAACTTCGCCTTCGCGTTGAGAAACCCCGAAGTTTTCCTGGAATCTAATCGTTAGCCACTTCGATAGAATCAATTCGCCCATCTCTAGTCGGGATTTACATCCAAATTGTAATTTTAAATTCTATCTATCTATCTATCTATCTATCTATCTATCTATCTATCTGTCTAATTGATGTATATATTTATTTACTTGACTTTTTCCTATTTGCGGTGGGACCATTCTTATTTTACAGTGGATACCTAATATACCTTAATATTGCTTTTGAGATTTTTTCCATTTTGGGAAACTGTTACTTAAAGTGGTTGTCTCACTACATTGATTCATCTTACCTCAGTCCTGTTTTCTTGGTTGCATTTTGAGATTCGGGGCGTGTTTAACTGCTTCTAGTAGGCTGCAGTATAATGCAGGTCTGTAGTTATAGCAACCAGCACTGGCAGCCTATCATGATAGAGTTAACAGGTCTGTAGCCATAGCGACCTAAGGAGCTGATGCAGCCCATACACAAGGGGATATCTAGGAACAGGTAGAACACTGTTAATGGACACATATTGCAAAGTGACTTTTTTTTTAAAGATCTTTAACATAAAAAAAACAATCCTTGTAGTGAGACAGCCTCTTTAATATTTTTTTGTGATTTTAGAATACATTACTTAGAAATCAGACCCATATGAAGCTGCCAATCTTTTACATGTTGTCATTTATGTTCAGAGCATTTCATTTCTTTTAAATAGTATCTATTTGTATGTACAACAAGCAATATTTCACTTTGATTTCCTTTTCTTGAGGTATACTGTAATCAATGTAGAACCATTTATTTTGCAGGCTTTTAAATAAGTATTCATCAACGGCATTTTATAAAATAAATCTCCTCTGGGAAGATCACTGTGAAATTAACTGGAAAGGATCATTATTGAATTATTGAACAAACAGCTACTTTAATTGTTGCTCTTTGCACATTTGGAAAGCACAAGCAATTGCTTTGCACACGCATCACATGCGAATGAAGCACAAACACATTTTATTAATTTACATTACAAAGCATGAATAGATATAAATATCCAAATAAATGTGAAATTAAAATGAATCTATTTAAATAGGGATCATATAACACAAAAGCAAAGGCGCAGTTAGAAGATACTAAGTAATAATTCCTGGTTCTTTTATTGTTAATTTCTATACTATTGTTTTAATTTGCTTTCAATATTGATTGCTCTAATTATTACTGCTTATAATGTAATCTTATCTCAGTCTCCCTTAAAGTTAAACAGCCTACCCACTAGGGTATATTGCATACTAAGAGGTATAAACCAAGATAAACATGTTTTTATTTGTCAAATTAATATGCTAAGTATGTATGTTCATTTAGCATATAACCTTGTTAGTCACCTTAGCTCTTAAAACTAAAATGTTCTCCATTCCTTGAGCAAGAATACAGTTAAAATATATAATTCATTAAGGCTGTCAGACTGGAGATTTTTTTTTTTTTACCTTAAAGCAAAACTAAACCTTAAAAATGAATAAAAACTTATTCAATGGGGTCAGGCATGATCCCTGGGAAAAGGTTGTACAATGTAACTGTCCTCCCGGGAAAAGGCTGTAGAAATGAACTGTGTCAATTGAAGCTTGAGCAGTTTTCTTATCCCAGCCTTATTTAAAGGAGGGTGTAAAATAAGTGGGTGACAAAATGGTTGCCTCGAGGAAGTGTAGAGGAAGAATGAAGAAGTGTTTTGTTTTATTTTTACACTCTTTGAGTAACAGTAATGTGTGGGAATTTTGGCCTTTACATGCACCTCAAAGCTGGCAAAAAGTTGATTGGCCATATATCTCTTATCCTTTACAATATGATAGTGTGTTGGTTGTCAGGTTGCGCTTTGTGACACTTGTTAGGTTAAACAAATGGTAAATATAGTTTTACTAGTTTAAGTATTGGTTGACTTGAGGAGAATATTTTTCTTGAAGGCAAAAAGTTTATAATATCAAAAAAGATCCCAACAGTTTTATTGCTGCTATATATTTACAGATAGAATTAAAGAAAATGACCTTCCTCTGTAAAGTGCCTATATATGCTGCAGCTCATTTCACTCAAGAAGCCATAAAAATCTAGCATACAAATCAAAAATAGACAGCACTTCCAAGTTGTGGTGATTTTATTTATTCCAATGGTAGCAATGTTTCAGTCACGAACTGAAATTTTCTTAAGTCCTGTTCAGGAATGTAACGTTGCTACTGTTGGGATAAATAAAATCACCACTTGGAAGTGCTATTTTTTTTAATTTTTGTGGATATTTTTTGCCCTCCGGTTCTGGTCCAAGAAGTGGGAACTCCATATTCTTAAAAAAAATCCAGTGCTGTTGATACCTTTATGTTTTCATAAAAATCTAGCATGACACATTGAAACACGTATCTGGTGACAAAATAATATAGAGTCTTGTATGTAGAAATCATGTTCAGCCTATGGAATTATCCAGTTCTATTTTCATCATTTAACTGAACATTTTATTAACTGAAATATAGAAAAAAACAAGAAATCACAGTAGAATGTTAATTACTACAATCTGTTATGTCTACTATTCAGGAACAATAATGTCACAGTACAGTAGGTACATTCCTAAAAATAAAAGGGTGCTATTATTTTGTACTCTGGAGCATGAATATCTGCTTTCAACTATACGTTGCTTCATGAACTAATCCATTGTGTTGTAGAAAATTGTCTCTTTGTGAGACTTTAAATATTATTTGAGATATTGTCTAGTGGAATAATAGCAATTTAATTGAAGTAATGTAACTAGTATGAATTTACAAGGAAACCATTGCTATAATGACAAGTCATTGGGGAAAAATGGTAGAAAGGGTCGTTTGGAATTCCGATATAGTGTTAGATCATTGGGATCTCAAGTTAAAAATGCTGAGGCTATTTGTGAATAGAATAAAAAAATTGATGTTTTTAATACACGTGCATTGGCTCATGTATAATGCGAGTAGAATTTTTTTTATTTCAGTGACTTTTTTTTAAAACACCATGCTCTGAACGGACCAAAAGTAACAAAAATTGCAGCCAAAATGAATAAATAAACTGGGATGAAAGTAGTAACAGCAACAGTTTGCAAGCCAACCAATGTGTGATAAGGGACTCTGCACTACCACTTAGCACCCATGGAATGGCAATTAGTTCTCAACACATGCTACATTTTGGCTTGTTGGGTGTCTTTGACATTTTTCTAAAGGCTTTATTGGTACTTCTGCAATGAAGCAATTGCAACCAGAAATAAACTTCCTTGCAAACAGAAAAATGAGCACTCATACACCAAATAGTCAATAATCACTCAAGCATTCATAACCATTCATTTTGTAAAATTGTATGACACGACTGTTATTTATTGCCTTTTATAAACTGCAATATAGAAACTGATTTTAGAACATATTACTAAATGAAATTTATACAATCTGGATACACAAGTTACGTAAGTGGGTAATTTCCTGAAAATAGAGGTTGCTATTATTTTGTACTTTGGAGCATGAATGTCTACTTTCAGAAGCCACACTTGAATTGAAAAATTTTCTTTTAAAAATTTGTTTTTTAAAGCCAAAAAATTTGGGAATTCGTCACTTTACATTTAAAGAAATAAAACAATAAAATTAAAAGGTTATTTGGCGGGCCCCAATGCTTTTTTAACCAAATTTATACCCTACACTAATCTAAAGTTCAAAAGGGACAGTTTCAAACTATTAACCATTTTTTTCATATGAGCATTTAACAGGTTATTGATACATTTTAGTATCAATTGAAAAATACTTTTTGTAAGGATTTAAAATTGAAAAAGCTTTTTTAAAAAAAAAAAAGTTTACCCCAGCTGTGTACACATTAAATTGTGATGTAGACTATCAATAAACATACAACCACAATTTTTTAAACCTGTGCAAGCACAAAAAATGCCTAACAATTTTTCTAAATCGAGTGTGGGAAACCCGTCCCAATGGGAAACATATTAATAATAGATAATTAACCGTTATCACATTTTTAAACCCCCAGTTTAAAAAGAATAGCGCCCTTTCACTCGGATAGCAACAAGATGGCTTAGGAGGAAGGTGGGGTCCTGGTAGGTTGTTATGGGTATCTGGAACCTATGGTATGCTGATTACAGTGCATCCTACAACTGTTGCAGAGTGTGAGGGATTATCCATACAGTAAACACAATGATCAAGCTGACCCCACAGATGCTCAATTAGTTTCCCGTCATAAGCTTTAGAGGGTCAGGATAGTAATTATCTGTTGCCTCGGGAGTAAGGGCCAGGATAGTACTTTAAAGCAGGGGTCCTCAACCCAGTCCTCAAGGCCCACCAACAGGTCATGTTTTCTGGCTTTCCTTAGCATTGCACGGGTGTTTTGTTTAAACGCACAGGTGATAAAATTTATTTCAGTGCATTCGTGGGAGATCCTGAAAACATGGCCTGTTGGTGGGGCGTGAGGACTGGAGTTGGGGAGTCCTGCTTTAAAGTTTTGGTTATGCTCTTCCAATCAATGTTGAACATTTCTAGATGTGTGGCATGTCACTTTGACTTGCTGGAAGAACCCATCCACCCCAAGGAAGACAATTAACATGTATGGGTGTATGCGATCTGCAAGGATATTTTTCATCCCCAAAATTTGGTTGAAAATGCTTCCAAAGGATCCAAAAAAAAAAAATTTCCCCCAAACCAAACATGCCACACCACTTGTGTTTCCTCTTTTGCCAATTTTTCTGTTCTCTGAGGGGACCACGGACCACCCAGGCGATGGGTAAGCCCACACCAGGAGGGTCTAATTGGGCCCGGTTTTCACCAGAGCCCCGCCGCAAAGCGGGATGGTTTGCTGGGGCGGGATTCCACCGGGTCACACCAGGGGGGGCTTGCCTGCAGGGCGGCAGGGTTAAAGGTACGGGAACGGCGGGCAGGCCGGGTCTTGGACGGGCAGGGGGTCAGGACAGGGGGCCGGTCGAGACGTAGACAACAGGGGGTTTGGGGCGCGGCAAGTTCGAGACGGAAAAAACGTAAGCAAAGCGGTACACGGGAAGGCAAGACAGGAACCCTGGAACTTTTTTCACCATGGAAATACCCCAAAGGACCCGAAAGGGGCCGGCAGGAAGAGGCCGACTTAAATAGGAGCATGCCCGGCAAAAACCAATTACCGGTGCACTGCCCCTTTAAATCTCAGAGGGCCGGGCCGGGCACGCCCTAGGGGGGCTACACCCCGGGGAGCTGAGAGCCGACAGAGCAGGACGTGGCGGGAAAGGGGACGCGGCGGGGCTGCGAACGGCGGACCCGAACCCACGGCGGGGGGGCCCGTTTTGAGCGGGGGCAACCTTTCTGGGGCCGGACAGTGGTCGCAGGGGCCCGTTACAGACCCCCCCCCCTTGGGCCCCCCCCTCCTGGGCCCCCCTCTTACGGTTTAAGGAACCCGGATAGGCTGCGGTTCAAAAATTTTTCCCCTCCGGCTCCCAAGACCCTCTTTTCGGGCCCGGGGGGGGGTTTTCCCCCCCCAGTCCCCCCAAAGAAAAAGTATCCCTTCCCAAAGTTTTTTTCCCCCCCCTCATGCCCAAAAAACCCTTTTGACCCCCGAAACATCGGGCGCATCAGCCCCAGACGGGGAGGAACAGCCTTCTGGAGAACGATTAAGGCCCAGGGCTAACAGGAACATAAATGGTTGGGAATTCCACGCAGGAGGGAGCCGGATTTTTGTAAGAAAAACCGGGTTTTGAGGGGCCGATGCCCTCAAAGGGCCCCCAGAACCGGGGCCCCCCTTTTTTGTGGGGGGAAACTTTAACCCGGGCCAAAACAGACGAAAACCACACCTTGTCACCGGGGGGAAAAGATTGGGGAGGGGGATTCTTCTCTTGTCCGCTTTGATCTTCTTTCGCTGAAGCACGGAGCAGGATGACGGTCGGGGACCAAGGGCCCTTTTCAAATCTTGGATCAGTGCGTCCGCTGCCGGGCCTCCGAGGGGGTTTGCCAAGGGAGAGTGGGCGGGATGCAGACCATACACCACGTAGAAGGGGGGAGGACCCCGCGGACTCCGATCAAGGAGTTATAGGAGAACTCCCCCCACGCAGCAAATTGGCCCAATTATTTTGGGCTGCCGAGACAAGTGGCAAGGTAGCATCCCAAACCTGGTTGACCCTCTCCACCAGGCCGTTTCGTCTGCGGGTAAATGGCGGGGGAAAAGTCGAGCTTGACCCGAATTTGTTTTCACAAAGCTCCCCAAAAAACTTGGAGACAAACTGACCCCCGTCAAACCCAAATTTCTGGGAAGTCCAGCAGCCGGAAACATAAGGAAAAAATTCCCCAGACAGAAGCCGATGGAGCCGGCCCCGGGAACAAAGCGCCATCTTGGAGAAGGGTCCGTTATTACCCAAATAACGTGTTCCCAACGACGGGGGAGTCAGTAATAAGTCCATGGAAATGTTGGACCAAGGTTCTTTTGGAATGGGAGAGGCTGAAGTGGGGCCTTTCCGGTTGTACGGGCTTTTGTTGCGGGCACGGGAGTCCAAGAAAAATGAAGCCCTTTAACACCTTTTTCCATTCTGGCCACCGTAAACCGGGATATCAGACAAAAGGTTCTTCGGGGGCGCCGGGGTGACCTGCCACCAATGACAATGCCCCCATTTTAAATACTTCTGCGGAGAGGGGGACGCACATAATCCTTCCAGGGGAAACCTTTCCGGGAGATCCACCGGCCTGCCGAAGGGCGCTCTGGAGGAATTATATGTTCTGGAGAAGACCCCTCACCCCCCAACGTGGGAGGCAGGGGAAAGGGGGCCCGTCAGCTCTCACATTCTTCTCAGGGGGCCTGAAGTGGATTTGAAAGTCAAACCCGGTAGAAAAGAGCGACCACCGCCTGGCTGGGTTAAGTCGCGAAGCCGTCTGAAGATATTGGAGTTCTTAGGGCCGAGTAGATCGGATGGGAAAACGGCACCCTCCCAGTAAAGCCACTCTTTCCAAAGGGGAATTTTATGGCTAGTAACTCCCGGCCCCCAACGTGAGTTTCCCCTCGGGCCGACGAGAATGCTTTGGAAAGAACCACACGTTACATCTTTCCCGGGGGCCCTTTTTGCGTAAGAACTTCCCGGGCCCAAAAAGACGGCAAAATCCACTTTCCCGGGGGAAAGGGCCGTGGGAAAACCGGACGTGCAAGGATGAAACCCTAGCGAAAGGCGGGCTAGTTAGAAAACCCTCCTCCGCCTCGACTGGCCAGCTGCGTGGGGTTGGCTTTTTTTTTGGTTTTTGGGCTACAAACGGGGCCACCAGCGTGGAAATGGGATGAACGGCGATAGTAGGGAGAAGCCCCAAAAATCGCTGGATTGCCCCAAAACCACGGGCGTGGGCCCCGCAACACCCCGAGACATTTCCTGGATCCACCGTAGGCCTTTACCGAGATGACGTCCCCCCGAAAAGGGAGGCTCGTCGATGAAGAGGCACTTCCCACTTGGCGAAGGGGTTCCCCGGGGCCCTCAGAAACCGGGGAAAGGCTGCGGGGGGTCCCAGGGCAGGAGAGAACACCAGGATGCACAAGGAACCACCACCAGGGGGAGGAGGTCCCCAAAACTCATTCAGAGCTCCTGAAAGACGCAGACATGCTAGCCAAGGGCACACCAGGGACTCAAATCCCGTCCCTGGTTTTGAAAGGGGCCCTTCCCACTCATCACCCTTCGTTTCGGACCAAATTGGGAGCCCCCCTCAGATCCACTTTGAGAAACTTGGGGGGCCCTGCAGGGGTCGAACAGTTCCGTATCAACGGGGGAGGGGGGTACCGGTTCTTCAACCCCCGGGCTTTTTAAACCCCTACTATCAGGGCCGTAAGGTACCGTCCTTCCTTTTACAAAAAGAAAACCCCCCCCTGCGGGTGACAGGGGGTTTTTCGGATTTAACCCTTCCTGACATTCTCCTGGATTACTCGGTCATGGGGTTGAGTCTCGGAAGCACAAGGGGAACTCGGCCTCGAGGAGGGCTGGACCCGGGAGTAGGTCATTGGGCAATCATATGGGCGGGGCGAGGAAACCCAATTTCCTCTCAAGAAGACATCGGCTACCCAAATATTCGGGCGGGAGCCCGGGGAAGCTCCTGTAGGGGGTTTCCCGAAACAGGGAACACTGGCAGGGGCCACCAAACAGCGCCCCGCATTGGGACCCCAAAAACACCTCTCCATAGACCATCCGGATAGGGAAAATGGAAACCTAGCCATGGGATCCGAGGAGATCGCCGACGAGGGGCGAGTCACACGAAAGGAGACTTCTTTTTTATGCAGCGCCCCCCCCAAGGAGGGACAGTGCTTGGGGACGAACTGGAGGGTCGCTAACAACTCCCCGCTGACGAAGAGATGACAACGGTTCTCTCCGGCGAACCCGGGAAACCGATATTGCTTCACGAAGACTGGTGTATGAATTCCCGGGGGAGCCGGATCCAGAAACGCCGGAACTTTTGGGAAATGTCCATCCTGACACACCTGCACAGGGCATCAACAGGCTGGAGCGGAGGAGGTTGCACCTAGGAATGCCTCCCCCACGATCCTAGGGGCGGAAGTCCCCGCAGCTGGGACGACTGATTCTCTTCTGAAGCTCCTCCCCCCGTTCAAAGAAGCGTATATCAATGCGGGGCGCTAACCGAATCAGGTCACGAGGAAACGGGAGGGCTCAGCGGGCCCAAAACGTCCTTAACCGCTTGAGAGCCCTTTCTTAAAAGGGGCACCAGTGCGGCCCGTTTTCCCTGAGAGTTCCGAGGCCAGGGTGCGGAACTGTACCGCGGAGTCCCTACAGACCGGTCCCCCTGGAGATTTTTGGAGGCAGCCCCCGCAGAGGAGCCGGGCGGCCTCGAAACTTGCGGGAAATCGCTGAGAAATGACTGTAGATCCGCCGTCACAGATCGCCTGTCCCATAAGGTGAAACCCATCCAGGGGTTACCGGAGAGAGGGTGACACAAACCACCTTCGCACGTTCGGGCAGGAACGGTCAGTCACACTCCCGGCAAATGCAATGGGTGATGAACCCCTGCAGAGTCCCCCGGGGCTCCCCTCAACTTTTACGGAGCGACAGGGGAACTTGGGCCCCTTGGTGCCACCGGAACCTAGAGGCAGGAAAAACCGCGGAGCTGGCGAAGGGTGTGCGCTTTGGGTGGGGACGGTTGCTGCAACAAGGGGGATAGCTGGGTAGTTTCCGCCTGTTGACCGAGTTGCGAGACTGGCTGGCAAAAGGGCCCAGGGGTGGATAACGCCCCTTGGGGGATCCATGGCCGATCCTACTGTTACGGCGGGGGTGGGCCACGGGCCACCGCAGGCATGGCGTAAGCCCAACCAGGGGGGGAGTCAAGTGGGCCCGGTTTCCCAGAGCCCGCCGCAAAGCGGATGGGCTTTCTGCGGGGGGAGTCCACCCTCACACCACGGCGGGCTTGCCTCAATGGCGGGCCCGGGTGCAAGGGAAGAACGGGAGGCAGGCTCGTGGGCTGGACAGCAGGAGGTCAACAGCGGGTCTGTTCGTAACGGTAGACAACAGGTGGGCGGGGAGGCGGCAAGGTTCGTAGACGGTAAACGTAAGCAAAGGGGTCGGTAAAACGGAAGGCAAGACAGGGAAAGTCTGGGGAAAACTTTACCATGGAAAATTTCACCCAAAGGATCCGGGAAGGGCCGGGAGGAAAAGGCCCGGGCTTAAAAAAGGGGCATGCCCGGGAATAACCAATTACCGGGCACTGCCCCTTTAAAAACTCAGAAGCCGGGCCGGGCACCCCTAGGGCGGAGCACACGCCGGGAGCGAGACCACAGAGCAGAGCGGCTGGTAAAGGACCTGGGAGGGGCTGGGGACACGGGCGGACCCCCCCAACCCCATGCGGGACGGGGCTCCGCGGGGGCGGGGGGACGACGTTCTGCGGCCTTTGGACAGTGGCGCAGGGCGTCCGTTACATTTCACCTCTCACATCAATGGTCACTTATGATACACTTTCACCACAGTAGCATGCAAACAGTTTGCAAACTGTGCAGTTTTAGGAATACTGGCACTTGTACAAAAGTCAATAGTCATTCTTTTTGCAACTCTGATAAATAGCACCTTAAACCCATGATGCAAAGAGGGATATGTGTGCAGACAGTCTATCGGGACTTTATATACCAATCAAGCCAGCTCATAATATGTGACTTCCTTCATGAACTATGTGCTGTTGGCGTCACATACTTTAGAAGGGAATGGGAGGGACACGAAGCAATGTTCCATTAACGAACCATTTTTTCGGGTATTTTGGGGCAAAAAAACTGCTGAGCCTTTCTCTATAAAAAATAAACTGTATACCCAAGACTGGGAGTATTAAAACGCCAGGCAAAAAATATTTGAATGTGCTTAAAATGGGGCCCACAAAAAGCTAGCAATGAAAGCTGGCCCTAGTTAGCATGACCTAATAAGGCCATCAATTATGCTATTATTGCAATTATGAAGGAACTACCACAATTTTTGACATCTTTTTCATTCGGGCGACAAACCTTTAATCCCTTAAAACTACGGGCGGCCCTCTTTTCTACTTTAAACCCTATATTTGTTCCCAAAAGGGTTATACTCAAATGACCAATTGTATTAGAACTAGAGGATTTTGTTGTTGCATATATCACTTGTTCTATGACTATACATTTAGCAAAGTTTGCCTTGATAATTAACATGTGATACTGTGGCACAGAAAGTTATCTTGACTTTTTAAATTACTTTTATTGTGATCTTCGCTTTCAGATTTCCTTACCAAATAAATTGTCTTATTCATACCTGTTATTCTAATTCAGCTATACTTAATTGAAGGTATAGGAAAGGTGCAGAAAAATTATCAATTTTCAGTGTAAAGTTTAATGAATCTGGAACTTAAATAGTTCTCATAATCTTCTGTAAAAAAGCTATTTAGAGAAAAGAACAGCTGGAGAAGGCAGAACACTGTGTTCAAAACTGCAGATGTGTAACTGAAGATCTCATGGGTGATTAGGATTTAGGTAACAGAAATAACTTTTTCCTAAAACTATTCTAATTTCCTCTATAAAGCTACATGAAGGAGTGCAGGTGTGGGTATAGAATCTTTATGAAGTTCCCAAGTACCAGATAGAGCTCTAAGAATGATATTTTGCTAGGCATTAAGTATGTTAAAAAGAATATATGTTTCTTAATAAATTATAAATCATTGTAAGGGAACCCTGGGATCTGAAAAGAAAGGCAGAGAAAGACAGACAGCATGAGTCCTAGCGCCTGTCTACTTGCCAACCCGACCCTAGGCGGTCGGCGACAACTGGTCAACATTCCCTTCACTAGGTAGGTGAAACACAGAACAAGACAAGACAGACAAACACAAAGGAATCGTCAGACAGATACAAGTCAATCCGGAGCAAAAATGATACAAGCACGGCAGGCAAAACAAAGGTCAAGACGACAGGAAAAGAGGTTAGCAATCCAAGCAATATAATCCCTTATGAAACGGCAGCTCAAGTACAAGAGACTATCACAAGTGATGTCAAAGACCTCAAGTGGTCTAAATATGGGAAGGCAGACTCCCGATCTAGGGCTTGATTGGACCGGCTGTTCTACATCCAGATCACACAGAACACAGACTGGCAGGGAAGTGAGATGAGTGGCAAAGACAACTGTCTATCACCATTCAGTCTAAACTATCTGCAGCCCGGCACTGAAGCAAGCTAAAGTAACCAGATGGATGTGGTGGAGAACCTGTCAATCTCCACACAACAAGTAGTGGAATAAGACAGAGATCAGACTAGTTCAGAGAAAACATACAATTCAGGCACAGAATCATGGCCAAAAGTGCAGTCTCTGCCAGACTTTACGGGCAAAGGACTGCGCTGAGACCTGAACAGATGCAGTCATTACATCTATACTGGAACATTTGCATTCTCATACTCTATTATTTTTAAATCGTCTATTTTTTTATTCCTGTATATATATGTGATTTTGGAGATAGCCTTGTTGACTGCTCTGAGCTGTATACTGCAACTCAAGAGATTTCTTTACATGGACTTAAAACCTCAGTTAATAAATGACTCATTGACTTTTATGGGAACTTATTTTATGTATGCTTGTGCTGAGCAGACTATGCAAATATATATTCTCTTTAGGAAAAATGACTTTTGATTTGCTTTTGCTTATTTTATTACTGGTTTATCACTACTGCTATTACCAATATTAAAATGCAGTAAAGGTTAAATTAAAAAAATAGAAATGTGTGTTCCAAAAGGTTCATATGATTATTCCTTACTACAAATGTGTTATATGAATGGGAATATATTCTCATTCTGAGTTTTTACTTCCTATGTTTTACTTTTAAAAGGAGATTTGATATAAGATAAAGAATGTCGTTCTGCTAACTGTGATGTATTTCCAGTGTAACTACCAATGAAACTGATTTCAGAGCTTGACATGATATTAGATATGGTAAATACAGTTGGAAGAAAAAGTTGGTGAATCCTTAGGAATTATCTGGATTTCATCATTGATAAAAGTTGGTTTGATCCTTACCTAAGGCACAATTAAAGGCAAAAAGTCTAGGACACAAACAGTTGTACTGTCTATGTATTTTTTTAAATTTTCAAGAACAGTTTTATTGCACAGTCTATGTCTTTTTTTTAATCACACTGAGTAAACATGAACAGCACAGGCAGAAAAAGTAAAATAAAATAAACCCTTATATACACTAACATGTGTTTCCCCCATTTGCAGTAATCATCTCAATCAAAGGTTTTTTTTGTAGCTGAAAATAAGATTTGCACAACATTAAAGGGGTTTGCTCACCATGCTGTTTCAATGAATCACTGGCAGCTTCAGATTCACACAGGCTATGGGTAGTTCTTTAGCAGTGGTTAGCATATTTAACTCCTCTATAACTAGCTGACTTTACGGAAACATAAGTGTGGGAGATTTAATCTGTAACGCTAGAGACCTTCAAGGAGTGAAAACAATCCAATCTTGTTCTACAATCGAAGGGGGTTGCATACATAACATAGGTCCAAACAAAGTACAGTGGCAACAGTTATTGACCAACAACTGGTATAGAGCAAGGGATGGCTAAGCTCACCATGGATTACATCTATAAGGGAGGAGGAAGAAGACAGAAGGTGAGGGACAGATGTGCTTGTGGAGCAGTGATAGCAGGGTTATTGTAAATTGTAGGCTATCCTGAATAGATTGGTTGATTTTAAAACTAATGGGGGCGAAGGAGAGTCCAATGTGTTGCGGAAGTGAATTATGAGGGATGCACAAGACAAATCTTGGAGATGCTTTTGTGAGGAGCTGTCAAGAAGAGAACAGAGAATAAAGTCATGTGAGGAGCAGAGATTGTGTCAGGGGAGTTATCTGGATATTAAGCCAAAAATATATGGGGAATGCAAAGGTTATGAAGAGCCTTGTAGGTCATGGTTAGTAACTTGAACAGAATTAGCTGGGCAGTGGGTATCCAGTGAAGGGATTGGTCAGAGGGGAGAGACAGAGGAGAAATGAGGAGAGAGGTGTTATCAGACAGGCAGTGCTAGGTGGGACGTCATAGAGAAAGATGTTGCAGTAGTCTAGCGGAGACATGAAAAGTGCATGGACTAACATTTTTGTAGTATAAAAGTTGAGGAATGAGTAGATTCAAGACATATTTTTCAAGTGGAAGTGGCAGGTGGAGGTAAGGGCTTGGATGTGTGGCTTGAAGGCTAGAGAGGAGTCAAAGGTTATCCCAAGGAAGCGGACAAGCAGGACTGGTGAAAGTGTAGAGACATAGACTGTAATAGATAGTGGAGAATAGAGTAGGATGGTGGAAAGATGATGAATTTAGTTTTCTTTCCATTTATTTATAAGAGATGGGAGAAGAAGAAAGTGGATATGGATGCAGATATTCTGGAATCATGGAGAGCAGAGAGTTAATATCTAGACTGGAGATGTAAATTTGGGTGACATCAGCATACAATTGATAGTGAAAGCTTTGTGATGCTATGACTTCATCCAGGCCAAGAGCATAGATAGAGAACAGTAGAGGATCTAGGACTAACTCCTGAGGGACAGCAACAGAGAGAGGGCAAGATAGAAAGTTTGAATTTGGAGAGTAGAGAGGAAGGCTTGACCAGAGTAGCAAGGGAGAAGCAGGTGAAAGTAGAAGAGTAATGAAAAGGTGGGCGGTGGGGACTGTGGGGTGAAGCTGTCTCTGATGAAGTTGATCTTGTTTAAGATCATCTGCTGAAAGGAGAAATGTGTTAGTTTATGAAGCTGTTAATAGTTAAAGGAGTTGTCTCCCTACAGAGTTTCATAGGCTGCACGAATGAAATACTCTGTCACTTCCTGGTTCAGACTGACTAATTTGCATACAGCTCCATGCTTGTATTCAATGCTGTGCTTTCAGTTGCTAATTAGATCAGATTAGCTCAGAAGCTTCTCAAACTGCTTGCAGAAGGCTTTATCTGATCCCTCAAACAAAAGCCCTAATTACAGTTCTGTTTATTTTACATAAATCAAGCTTTTTACTGCCCAGCACCACAGACACTGCCAGGACCTGTGTGATGACATCACTCACTGCTATCTCATAGAACAAACAGCAGGGGGAGAATTGTTTACAGGTTAGTTACTGAGGGAACTGAAATAGCCAGGGAGGTCATAAATTCACTTGTATCTCCTTAGGGAAAACAGATGAACAAAGCAATATATTTGGAAAATGTCTTTATTTTGTGTTCCCTACAATTTGAAAGCTATTCTTTGTAGCAAGACAACCCCTTTAAGAAAAGTATTGGTAGCTGTTACCTTTTATGCATTTCTTGTTTGTTTCTAGTTTAAATTAAAGGGAATGTGTCATCAAAAATGACTTATTAACTCACATTTTTATGTTCAACACTTTTTTAAGAATTTTTGGTTATTTTTTTTTTTATTTTCCATATCACTTTCAATATTTTTTAATAATTCTTAAGTCCTGCAGTTTTCACTTTGGCCACTAAGCATAATAATAGTCTGACACTTCCTGTTCTGTAGAGAAAGATTCTCAGTTGTATGCTCATTGTCAGCACAACGAGGGTCAAACTGAAAGGAAACACCAGTGTGAATAGATAACACAGGATCTACCAATCACAAGAAGAGATAGTCACAGTTCACCCTTTCACCTCCCTGCACACTGATTCCTTCCTAGGTCACAGAGCATGACTAGAAAACTCTCCTAATGAAGTGAATGGGACTGAGTCAGTCTTAAGTCTCCTATGTGCATGAAGGTACTGTAAAGCATCTCTCTGACTGCTGTTAAAGCACTGCAAACAAGGCCCAGTGGCCAAAGTGAAAAACTGCAAGACTTAAGAATTATTAAAAAATATTGGAAGTGATATGAAAAATTAAAAAAACAACCAAAAATTCCTAAAAAAATGTGTTTAACAAAAAAT
>JAODAL010023990.1:0-61521 GCA_025379985.1 Phyllomedusa bahiana | reverse complement strand
GTGTGCCCTGCTTAAACATGCGTTGGTGAGGTGGTAAATAAAGATTGCCAGAGGCCCCCCATTGGCTTCTGCCCAATGCCTTTGCGTCCCGGGCTAATTGGCACTCTTGCTTTTTCACTTTGTGCGTTGTTCCACCGTAACTTTTAAAGAAGTGAAGCAGAGAACAGATGTCCCCAGTTATCAATCAGCCGGTCTCCAATTCCTGCCTTTTATCTCTATTTGGGGGGGTGGAAGGAAAGTGCTGAGTTTTGCTTTGTACCGGGATCAAGGAGGGGGCCACCAGTAACTGATGTTCGTTTGTGGCTTTAATGCGAGGATTGTTGGGAGGGGAATTGACCCAAAATCACAGAAAAGGCCCCCCCCCCCCCCCGAAAAATGGGCAATGTAAAGATTATCTGCAGATTGTCCCCTAATATGCGTGATCGGAAATTTCGATCACCCCAAAAAAAATCGTGCCTTTCACTTTGTCGATTATAATCGTCTTTCCCTAGGGGTTATGGTATTCATTGATATCACTGTTATCCCCCCAAGAAAAAGAAAAAAAATCCCCTTTTAAAAGTACCATTATATAATGTATATTATACCAGGACAGGACTGAAAATCCCCATTGGTGAGCCCATAATTCCAGTGCATATTTTCATCTGTATATGTGTCCATGGGACACACATACAATTAAAAACTATGGCGGGAAACGCAATTTGCCCCTTGCCCGCGACCGTGGATTATCTTACAGCTTCATTGCCACAAGTGAATTACAGGCGCAGTTCGGGCAAAAACGCCAAATTCATTTCCCAGCCCTTATTGTTGTGGTGCAAGCAGCGTGATCTGATGATATCACACCGCCTATTCCGGACTGAAGAGCTATTTGATGTAGGAACGGAGGAGAGGTGAGTGTTATTTATTTTTAATAGCTGGCCCTAGAGGAAAGACCTATATACCTACCTAACTACTAGGGGACCGTATATACCCATCTGCTTAATCCGTGCATATATACCTACCTATTGAGGGGCCTATGTACCAACTTACTTGGGCCCTATGCACCTACCTACCTACTGTTTTCCTATGTACCCACTTACTGGGGGCCTATATACCTACCTATCTATTGGGGAACCCCATGTACCTACTTGTTTTTTTTGGGGGGTTATACCTACCTACCTACTGGGGAACCCTATATATCAAGTGCGACTGTGCCCCCTGAAGCTAATCCATGTCGGGGGTCACCTATGTACAATTATTGGGGGGGCTTTATACCTTCCTAATGTGGGGGCCTTTTTATACCTGCCACTTTATTTTCTACCTATATACCCTTTTTTAAAGAGGAGCATTTATACCTAACTGCCTACCTACTTGGGTTTACATACATATTTACCTATTTGGGGACTTATATGTCTAACTTCCTACTTAAAGGGTGGCCTATACACCTACTTAATTTTTTTTTTGGGTATTTTAACTATTAAAGTGGGCCTTTTTTTACTACTTTGGGGGACCTATATAACTACCTACCTCCTTAATGGATGATATAAAAAACTTACCTATTGGGGGGCCTGTGTACCTATCTATTTATTTGAGGAACTTTATACCTATATATACAATGTGTTGGGCTTATATATCTACCTACTTAATAAGGAGCCTTTATACCAACCTACTAACTTGAGGGGCTACCTACCTTTTTACTTAATGAGAAGACCTATGTAACTACCTATCTACATAATGACTGGGCTTATATACCTATCTACTTAAGGGGGGTTATATACCTATCTTCCTAAGTAAGGTCTAACTATCTGCCTAACTATTTTGGGGGGTTGTCCACCTACTATGTCGGGATACAAAACAAGACTAAAATTAGGTGCACAAATACTAGGAGCATATCTGTGGGTACCTGTGGGTACTTTTACTGATGTGATACAAGGGGCTCACCATGCGGTAATTTCTACTACTTCAACCCAATAAAAATACTTTTATTTAACAAAGAAAACATGTTTTTTCATCATCATAGTCTGAGAGCCATAATCTTTTTATTTTTTTATGTAGGGGCTTATTTTTATGCAGGATGAATAATTTTAATCCATTTTTTGGGGAGGCCGGAGAAAGAAAACACTTTTTTTTTAGACTTTATTTTACATATTGTGCCCCCTATAAGGTCAGGAAAAAACCTTTTGGAGGGCATTTTTACCTCCTTCTTTCTTATTTTCACAGTAATGGGTCGATATATAAGCCCCAATAACAGTGGAAATTCAAGGGAAATGCATCCGCTCCAAAGACTGAAGAGCTGATCTTCTGTTAAGAGCCAGCAGCTCTTGCAGTCACATGGAAAGCAAGAAGCCAACCGTATTCCTGCCTATTTATGTATACAGTGCTCATTAAGTGCTGTATACATCACGATTAAGAATGTAGAGACAGTAATAACATGTTCCTATCTTATCTAAGAAGTGATGATTGTATTGGACAAACAAAACAAAAGGAAACGATACTATTAGAAGTATAGTTCAGAAGATAGCTCCTTAGGGGGCCCATGGTCAAAAATTGTTGATTGACTGCAAAAGATCTGCAACATGATTTGGCACTGAGGTTTTTATTTGTACATTAATAAGCATACTAAGTGCTAAAGGTCTTCATGCCTAAACTCCAAGAAGTACACCTCTACTGACCCAAAAGAACAAGGAAAGTCAGAGTTTATATGCTCAAAACCATATAAATAAGCAACAGGAGTTTGGGGACTCTGGTCTGTAGTATGATTAAACAAAACTGGGTGGTATGTATGGAGGAGAAATAGGAAAGAAGCAGATGACGAAAAGAACATCCTGCCTATAGTAAAACATGGAACTGGCTTGGTGCTCTAAGACTGCTTTGAATTTTCTTGCAGTGGAAACTTGTGTTTTGTAGAAGATAAGATGGATTCAGCTAAGTATCAGGAAATCCTAGGAGAAAACGTCTTGCCTTCTGTGAGAAAGTTGATGATTTGGTGTGACTGGTCCTTTCAACAGGACAAAAATCTCAAGCAGACCTCATCAAAGCTTGGTTTCAAAATATCTCCTGGAAAATTGGAAAGTGGCTATCACAGTCACGGGACTTAAACCACATGCAAAAGTTTGATGAGATTTTAAGAATGAAATTCTGGCATGCAAACGCTATATTTTTTACTAAAAGCCATTGCCCTTTATCTACTAATTTATTTGCACCAGAAAGTGTTTTAAAATACACAGGAGCTTCAACACACCGATCTTCATACGTCCCTCTAAGTTTATGCTAACTTTAAGACATTGATAGTAAATGAAGGCCATTGTCCTTGATGAATGACACTGGATTCCCCAGGACCATTGCCCGCAGCTGGTGTCTGCATCACATTTGCAGTAGGTCATAGCAACAAATGAGTGTTTTGCTAAGTACTTAAAAGCTGGTAATGCAGGGGTTGGCTAATTTTGACTCTATAGTAATCAATAAAAGTTGAATTTTGTGTTAAATTTTGAGAAACCACATGTTATATTAGTTCTGTTGAGTTATTTAAATAGCGTTTTTTTTTTTTTGTTTGTTTTTTAGGAAAGAGCTGAATATTTTTAAATTTGGAAATAAACCTGATTTGTAGTGGTATTTGAATAATATTGATTGCAACTATATAAAGCTTTTACGGGGACTCTAACCCGCAAAAAAGCAGCTTAGGTGTCTGCAACACTGGGGAATATACCTATCATCAAGATTGAAAAGGCATTAATTACACTGTAACACAATTTTTGTTCCTGGCTAATGAGCGTTTTTCTCTGATCGGTTATGACTGGTAAATAAATAAAATCGCTTTTATTCCCCCAAACTTTGTTTTGCGATCAGGACAGTGATAAAACAAAAGTACAAACACTGTCAGAGATTTGAGCCATTAACCCATTAGCACATTACTTTTTTCAAAATAACGACAATGTTCAGTGTCCTATAAATGGGACTCTATGCATTAACGGGTTAACGACCATTTGTCATGAATTAATTTGTTCTTATGAAGGTTGGTACAGAGAAGAAAAGCAATCCATGAGGTTGATACCAAGAATTTGGAGGGAACCAACAGACCACTCCAGTAACTGCTATTTCTGTATGGTGAACTCGTCGAAACACAGAACTGGCAAGAACACGCCTCCTGTTACCTATCCTAACATCCTATCACCAATATCACTGCTACCACACAGCACAGAATTTCCTATACCCACCCCTCCAGTGAAAGACCTGCTGTCACAAGTTAGCAGCAACTCGGAGAGTGAAGAAGATGTTTCTGATTTAGGTTTAGGTGAAAAAGAGGAAAGAAAACAATACTACCCCAACCAAAAAGACCTCAACGACTTGATCAGAGATGTTGGTCTTACCAACTCAAATGCCGAACTATTGACTTCTAGGCCCCAGAAATGAAACTTGTTGGATGAAAGTGTTCAAGTTGCTGGTCAGAGGATGCGTCACCATTAGAGATGGGCGAATTTCTCAAAAATTCGGTTCGGTCCTTCCCCAAATTTTTTCCGACAAAATTGTTTCGGTCAAATTACTTGGGAGAATCAGTTAAAAAACGCTTTTTCCAGGTGCCCAGAGCCTGCGGGGCGTAGAACGTTGTGCCATGTTTAAAATATGAGAGGGAGTTGGTTTGGTCTTCTAAAATGTTGTGTTTTAGTATGAACGCACTGTGCCCCGTCTTAGAATGATCACAAAAAAAATCCCGGGGCCCTTATGGGGGCAAATGCCAAAAAAACTAAAGAGGAACGTAGCTGAAAAAGTCTGGAGCAAAAGTGGAAAAAAACAAACTGAGAGCTCAGGTGGAAACATTAGTGCAGAGTGTGGAGGTGACGGCGGCAGCCCCGCGCATGAGGTCAGACAGTGGCACAATGAATTCGGAAGGGCAAAAACAGTACCGGGGCCGAGAGTGGCCATGACACAGTGTGGGGTCCGGTGGCAGCGGGCTGGGTGGCAGGGCACATGAAAAATTTGGAGTGGCAAAAAGGAGTAGGCCAAAGAGTGGTAAATGACCAGTGTGGGGGGCACGGCGGGAGCAACAGAGGCATAAGGCGCGTGGCACAATGACAAGTGTGGACCGGCACAGCACTCGCAGATGAGGTCAGACATGGCACAATGACAAATTTGGAGGTGGCAAAAAAAGGGTGGGCCCACGTGTGGAGGGCACGGCAGCAGCCCGGCGCAGCATGAGGTAGACAGGGGCACAAGACACAGTGTGGAGGGCCGAAGGGTCACAGCAGCAGCAGGGAGTAGGAGTGGCACAATGACTTTCTGCAGGTGGCAAAATAGTATTGGGCCCACGAGGGCACAATGACTGAGGCGGAGGTCACGGGGCAGCAGCATGGGGGTCAGGCGTGGACAATGACAGAGGTGGAGGTGTGACGGGAACAGATGAGGTCAGAGAGTGGCACAATGACATTTGGAGGTGGCAAAACAGTACCAGGCCGCAGAGTGGCACAATGACAGAGAGTGGTGTCACGGCAACGAAACAGCAGCAGCAGCATGAGAATAGAGTGGCACAATGACAGAGTTTTGAGGTGGGTGGAAATACCAGTCCTGGTAAAAGGACGGTGGTAGGAGATGGAGAAATATCAGAGATGTGTGGCATCCGGGTGGGGCTCAGAATAGGGTGAGGAGGTAGTTTGAACCCAGACTGACCCCTTAGGCTTTGGGTGTGTGGAAATCCTGGCCGATCCCGCCTGATTATTTTGGGACAAGGTCGTCGTTAAACTTTTCCCCGTGGACAAGCGGGTTTCTTGGGGAAACGGGGCCCCCCCCGCACTAAAACCCCCGTTGATGCCACATACTGGCCGGGGGGCCCTTCCCCTGCAAACTGGGAAAAAAGTTTGCGGCCACAATCCAGTTTGGTGCCCAGTAGCCCGCGGATTTCTAATGGGGGGGCAGAGTGCTGTCCAAGTAGGCCAAACCTGTTGGGGTTGGGAATGTCCATGTCCTGCTGCTGCTGCTGCTGGTGACTGCCCCCCTCATAGGGGGTGAAGGAAGTGTCATTGTGACTCAGATTTAGGTTATGCTGTGGAGTGTATGCTCCTACCCCCACTTCCCCCCAGAACCGCGGCAGTAGTGTGGCGCTGAGGAACCCCCCGGTCAGACCTGTAGAGGGGGGATGCCGCCCATAGGCAGCGGCCAACTGATTACGGGGTTTTCCCCTTAGTTTTGGTTTGTTTTTCCCTTCAATAGCGGGGAAAAAGGCTCCCTTTTGGCCCGGTAGCGAGGGCCCAAATGGGGGGAGACCCAAAAGTCATCCCTTGCGGATGCGACTATTGGGCTGTCACGCCAGGAAAAAATAAGCATGCTGGGGACATCGCCCCAAGTGAC
The DNA here is from genome assembly GCA_025379985.1 of Phyllomedusa bahiana. Taxonomy (NCBI): domain Eukaryota; kingdom Metazoa; phylum Chordata; class Amphibia; order Anura; family Hylidae; genus Phyllomedusa; species Phyllomedusa bahiana. Next base: position 55,206 of record JAODAL010023990.1, on the reverse strand, counting down.
TCCGAGGGGCCCCCTGCCCCCTTTTCCCCTGTATACCCCACGGTTTGGGATCATCTGCCCGTCTTCCTATCTCCATCCCCCTCCTCCAGCTCTCCTGCCCCTCCCTCTTGTCACCTGGGTAGAAAATACTCATTTCACCAGAAATGCTTCTGCCCCCAATGCCCCTCCCCCTCCTCCCCCATTTCAGCCCCCACGGTTTTTGGGGCCGAGATGTAGTCGCCAATCCCCAGTCCCCCCCCAGACAGATTTTTAGCATCTTTTCAGGACATGAAGCGTGGAATGACGTTATTCACCCCGTAGTTCCTGGGACTGACAAAAAACGTGGCCTCCTGAATGGCCTCAACAAACGGCAGGTGTCCGATGAGCTGCACTGGTGACATCAAAGTTAACAGGGGAGTATTCTGTTCCCTGGATCATAAAAAAAATCGTTAATGGCCTTTCTCTTTCATACAGTCGGCCCAAAAAGTGCGGCTGGAATTCCAGGGGGGGAAAACATCGCTATAGAGCGTTTTGGGGGGAGGCTTTCCCCGTGCAACTCGGGAGGGTGTTCCTGGCTTTGTACAAAATGGAAAAAAAAAAAAAAGTGCATGCACATTTTCCGGGCCATTTTCAGAATGTTCTAAAGATCGGGGGAAGACTTAGGAACCCTTTTTAAAAACCCAGATTGAACACGGCGCCTGCAGGGCGCATGGACCCCCCCTCCTGGTGCAGCGCGGACACCATGTTCCTCCCATTGTCCGTCACCGGGTTTCCTTTTTGCAGTTGGCGCGGAGAAAGCCACACATCGTTTTCTTGCGATGAGCGGAGATTCCCCCCCTGTGTGACTTCGTTCGCCGAGGCAAGCTAGGTGTAGAACGGTGACACCGCTGTGCCCTAAATGGGGTTGATGGAGCAGTATTTGTGGGAGGCTGAGATGGTGGTGGTGGTGGAGGAGGAGGAGGCGGAATTGGCGGAGCAGCAGTTTGAAACGTGGAGGAAAAAGCGGGTTCCTGCCAAAGGGTTGTTGGTGTGTGGGCGGAAGCAATTCACCCAGGGGGCCGTAAAGGAATGTACGGGCCCCTAGTAGTTACAGCTCCAGACGTCCCCCTGCCGGTCCTTGGAACAAACTGAAAAGCTCAAGGAGACCCACTTTCTTTCTACTATTTATAAGTGTGGTACTGTTTTTTGGAAAAGAAATTCGGCTTGGAACTCTCCATCTCGGCTGGGAAAAACCCATTAGTTCCTGAATGGTGCAGGTCCCCTTTTGGAAAAGGGGGGACGCAGTACCAACAATTTGGACAGGAGCACGTCAGCTGCTGCCCCTTAGGGGGTTTGGGGACGCTATGTTGTTCTTTAAAATCCCTCTGAAGATGCTGGCCCCATGAGTGCGGGGAGAGGGCATCTGGAGGGGGAGAGATGTCAAAGAGAAAAAGCTGCCTTCTGCAGAGGTGGTGGAGCCTGACTGGTGAAATGGCATGCGTCCCACTGGCCGTGGCTGCTGCAGGGGGCTGATGGCCCACCACATCTGACCCGTTTCTCCAAGGCCCCCGGATGGTGAGCTGATGTGTTGAGCGGGCCTTGTCCCAAACGTTAGCTCCTGCCAGCTTCCTTTCTGCCCAAATTTCATTTTCCATTTCGGCTCCCCCGGTGTCTTAGCAAAAAGCCCACGCGGTAGCTGATTTTACCCCCAACGCTCGCATGAGGATATCCCGCCGCTGCCTCGCTGACCCCCTTCCCGTACTGTTTTGGATGCGAAGGGGTTTTCTACCCGTGGCCGTTTGGCTCCCGATCCATGCTGCAAAACCTGCTGACTCACGGCCCAAACCCCACTTGGGGCTCGCCGCTGCCTGACGCGAAGCTGACCCCCCTCTTTCCTGCATGATAAAGCCCTTGCTTCCCCGGTCCCAAGTGCGGCGGCTACATCATCATCTATTTGTGTTTTATCGTCACTACTGTCTCATCACCGGTCTTGGGAAGCGAGGTGACCTCTCACCCCAGACCCCCCAGCCCCTCTCCACATTATACTTTGCGCCCCTGCAAGAAGCTGGGGATTTGGCCCCCTTTTTTTCGCTGCCAAGTAGTTTGACGCCTCTCAAATTGTTTATCCTCCTAATAGTGGCGTGAGCCCCCAAAACCCATAGTGATCCCGGCTGAGGGAAAATGGAGGGACAGAGGCGGGCTGAGGCAGGTGGGGCCGGACCCCCTCCCGGGCCATGCCAAATAAGGTTGTGTCTGGGTTCCCCCCGATCTTGGTGGGGGTTTCAGATATCATCTGGGGGAAGGGGACCTTTGTCAACAAACAAGAAAACCCTTTGGGTGCTGAAAACACACGGCCCCTAGATGATGCGGGGAGTGTGGCCTCACCGAGTGCCCCTGCTGCGACGTCCCCCCTTTCTGTGCTGCGCCCGGGCCGTTTCAGAAATGTTTGTGCCCTGCCATTGCAGTTGCAGAGCCCGCCACCTTCTGTCTGACATACTGTTTGTTCTAAAATGTTTCAGCACTGTTTGATGAGTATTGTATATGATAAATTACACCTGTTTTGACTCCAAATGAACCCCGTAACAAGCTTGGGAACCCCTTTGGGTTTAAATTGCCTCCCAAATGGCCCGGAAAAAAATTCTTGTATGTGTCGTTTACAAGCACTGTGTGTTTTACTAAAAATGTAAAAGCACAAACGGCTTAATTAACCCTTTGTTGGAATTTGCTACAAGAAAAATGTATATATTTCGGTGTTGAAAAGACGGGGTTTATTTTTGTCGCACAGAGCCAAAAAAAAGTTAATTTAAACCCCCGGATGTAAATTTCGCAATAGAATTGAGCCCCCAAACTAGTAGCTTTGTAGGTTTACAATGGTGTATTTTCTACCCACCAACAAAAGGTTAAATTGTAATTAACTTTTTCTTGTGAATTAGGTCCAAAAAAATTATATATTTGACGTTGAAAAGACGGTTTTTTTTTGTCAGACAGCGCAAAACAAAGCTTATTAACCCTGGATGTAAATTGCGCAATAGAATTGAGCCCCACAAATAGTAGCTTTGTAGCGTATTCAAAGGCGTATTTTTACGCAACCAACAAGAGATAAATTGTAATTAACCCTTTTCTTGTGAATTGGCTACCAAAAAAAAAAAATATATTTGGGGTTTAAAAAAACGGTTTTTTTTTTGTCAGCACGCAGCAAAAAAAGCTTAATTAACCCCTGGATGTAAATTGGCAATGAAATTTAGCCCCACGAATGTAGCTTTGTAGGTGTTACAATGGCGTATTTTCTACGCCAACAACAAAAGATAAAATTTTAATTAACTTTGCTTGTGAATTAGGCAAAAAAAAATATATATATTTGGCGTTGAAAAAAAACGGTTTTTTTTGTCAGCACCAGCAAAACAACGCTTTTAAATTAACCCCCGGATGGAAATTGCGCAATAGAATTAGCAGCCAAAAATGAAGTGGTATTTGTATTTAAAAAAAGCTGTTTTTTTAAATGAATCAACAGGAATGGCTTGTCCCACTTGGATATTGAAAGTATATGCAGCTGAGTGGAGACATGGATTTTTAGATCCAATACCCAAAAAATCGAAATAGAAAATTAGGAACGTTCTGAGACAAATTGAGACCCCCACAAAAAAGTGTGTAAAAATCAGTTCTTCGAAAGCGCTATCACCCGCAGCGCACCCTTCCCTTCAGTACAGTGAGAGGATGTGAGCTCCCAGCGGCCCCGCTCGGTTTATATAGTGCGGGGACGTCACGAAACCGCCGGTCTTGATTGGGTTCATCTCTGCACATGTCATGCAGGGTATGCCCTTCTTCCCCCCCGGTGCTTTGCCCATGTAAAGCCATGGCTCGCGCCATTTTATCAAAGAAAAGCACACTTTGTTTCCCGCGAATCCCCCAAAGTTCGATTTTGTTACGAACCCAAGTTTTCCCGAAATTTAAACGAATTCCACTTGTTAGAATCGATTCGCCATCTCTGTCACCTCTTTTTTCCCTTTCTTAGCCCATCAAAATGGACTTGCTTCTGCCACAATTTTTCCGGTTGTTCGACGCAACGGAATAGCATGTAAACCCAAAAAAGGGGGGCCCCTTGAAAGAAGCTCATGCAGATGCCTTAAAAACAGTGTGCTCCCTAACGGTAAAAGTACCGTCTTTCCCCGGTCACTCGGTGCACCTCAAAGAGGAGTAAGTAGTGTCAAGGCCCTTTTTTATGCCTTGAAGATTACGAGTACGGCGGGAGGTCATCGAGATTAAAAAAGGTTCATTTTGATGGGTCTCCAAGGCGGTTTTGCCAAGTTTTTTGCTACTTTTGCCCTTTTGGGGTAGAGGGAAACCAAGGGCATATAAACGGAGACTGCCACAGCAGACCGAGTTTCTGCAGGGGTAACCCCGTCAAATGGGGCCCTGGTTGATCCCCCGAAGATGTGTGCCTCCACTGCACATCAAAATGGGCCTTTTTAAAAAAATTCGTAACAACCTAGATAAAAAGGGTTTTAGACTTAAGTTACTTCAAGACTTTTCCTTAAACTTCTAGGGTAAAGGGCAAATGGGGTATTCATGGGCCACGATAAAAAAGATCTTGGAATGCAGTGAATTTTCCCAAGATGTCACCAGGGAAAAAAAAAGAGGCCCGGAACAGCTTTGTGCAGTAGTTTTAGGTTTCTTGGTAAAAACAAAGTCAAAAACTATGTGAAGCTAGTTAAGCCTCTGGTGAAGAAGTACTGCAAAATGGGTTGCAGAATGTACCTAAAAGTTCATATGTTTTATGCACATCTTGATAAACTCAAGGAGAACATGTGAGCGTATTTGAAGGAGCAAGACGAGCATTTCCACCAGGATATAATGGACTTCGAACATCACTACCAATGACAATAGAATGACAACATGATGGGAGATTACATTTAGGGGGTTTTTTCGGGAACCCCGATTTTTAATATAATGAATCCAAAAAAATGCTCATTTCTGAAAATATATGTAAAATCTGAAGCAGTTGTTTTTTTCTTTACTTTATGTGAATGAGATATAATGCAAATTTGCCTTTTCCCAAAGTAAAATAGGTAAAGTCATAAATTTTACTATCCCTGTCACAAAAGAAAAGTTTGTGGGGAAAAAAATGTCATCTATTGTCTTTAGGCATAAGCAGTCAGGAAATAATACTTATTAGACAGGAACAAAAAAAAAAAGTGAAAATTTGTTGCCTAATGTTATAGCTAGAGATGGGCGATTTTCCCGAAATTAGTTTCGTTCACTTCGCCTAATTTCTCGGCAAAAAATAACTTTGTTCCGAATTACTATCGATCTTTGCAGATGATACTAAGCTCGGTAAAGAATCCAACCAATGGAGGATAATGTTTATTACAAAGGGATTGGATAGGTTTGGGGGCCTGGGCAGAGAAATGGAGATGAGGTTTTAAAATGATAAATGAAGGTTATGCACATGGGGAGGAAAAATCCATTACTTTATTTCATGGTTAAAAAAAAAAAAAAGGAAAAAAAACTGGGTAAAAGTGAATGGAGAAAGGGCTTGGGAATTTAGTGGACAGTAAAATTTAATGTAGCGCCAGTGTAGGCCCGCAGTCCAAAAGGGTAATAGGATATGGGGTGATTAAAAGGGGCATAGATGCACATGATGGGAAAATTTTTCCCCCCTATACAAGTCACTAGTTAAAACCACACATGGAATTTTTGTGTACATTTTGGGCACCCGGACAGGAAAGACATTGTAGAGTTGAACAGGTACAAAGCGGGGAACAAAATAATTAAAAGGCCTGGTTAGACTGCAATATCCAGAAAGATTAGCAAGGTTAGGGTTATTTAGTTTAGAGAAAAGACGGCTTCGGGGGGACATAATAAATGTGTTTAAATATATTAAGGGTCAATATAGAGATCTCGCTAAAGATTTATTTATACCCAGGACTGTATCTAGAGCAAGGGGGCATCTTCTACGTCTGGAGGAAAGAAAGTTTCTACATAAACATAGAAAGGGATTCTTTACTGTTAGAGCGGTCAGACTGTGGAACTCTCTGCCAGAGGAAATTGTCATGGTGAATTCACTAACAGAGTTCAAGAAGGGCTTTGATGCATTTCTGGAGCGTGATAACAATAACAGTTATAGTGACTAGGATTCCGAAGAAAGGGCTGGATACATTTTCTAGATGTAATATAACAAGTTATAGTGACTAGGATTCTGGAGGGGAGTCGTTGATCCAGGGATTTATTCCGATTGACTTATTGTAATCAGGAAGGAATTTTTTCCCTAACATGAGTTCAATTGGCTCCTACCTCATGGGGGTTTTTGCCTTCCTCTGGATCAACACTTTAACACTTTAGCAACACTTTAATAAATGGGCTGAACTGGATGGACGTATGTCTTTTTTCGGCCTGACAAACTATGTAACTATGAATCACATTTAAAAAAATGCTATTTCCAGGCTGCACAGAGCCTGCAGGGTGCTGTAGAACGTTGTGCCATGCTTAAATATGCAGAGGGAGCTTGGTTTGGTCTTCATACAATGTTGTGTTTTAGTATGACACGCACATGACTGCCGCCGGCTCTTAGAATCGCTTCACTATAAAATTCCCTGGGCACTTAAAAGGGCAAAAACTGACCAAAAAACTGAAACAGGAATGTTGCCTGATAAAGTCATGCCAGAGAAACTGGGAAAAAAACAAGCTGAGAGCTCAGGTGGAACATTAGTGACAAAGTGTGGAGGTGACGGCGGCAGCCACAGTAGCATGAGGTCAGACAGTGGCACAATGACATTCTGGAGGTGGCAAAAACAGGAATAGGCCACAGAGTGGCACAATGACACAGTGTGGAGGTCACGGCAGCAGCAGCATGAGGTCAGACAGTGGCACAATGACAGATTGTGTAGGTCACGGCATCAGCCACAGCAGCAGCATGAGGTCAGACAGTGGCACAATGACAGAGTGTGTAGGTCACAGCAGCAGCCACAGCAGCAGCATTGAGGTCAGACAGTGGCACAATGACACAGTGTGTAGGTCACGGCAGCAGCCAAAGCAGCAGCATTAGGTCAGACAGTGGCACAATGACACAGTGTGTAGGTCACGGCAGCAGCCACAGCAGCAGCATGAGGTCAGACAGTGGCACAATGACACAGTGTGTAGGTCACGGCAGCAGCCACAGCAGCAGCCTGAGGTCAGTCAGTGGCACAATGACTTTCTGGAGGTGGCAAAAACAGGAGTAGGCCACAGAGTGGGACAATGACACAGTGTGGAGGTCACGGCAGCAGCCACAGCAGCAACATGAGGTCAGGGCAAGTGGTACAATCACATTCTGGAGGTGGCAAAAAACAGGAGTAGGCCACAGAGTGGGACAATGACACAGTGTGTAGGTCACAGCAGCAGCCACATCAGGAGCTTGAGGTCAGACAGTGGCACAATGACAGAGTGTGTAGGTCACGGCAGCAGCCACAGCAGCAGCATGAGGTCAGACAGTGGCACAATGACATTCTGGAGGTGGCAAAAACAGGAGTAGGCCACAGAGTGGAAAATGACACAGTGTGGAGGTCACGGCAGCAGCCACAGCAGCAGCATGAGGTCAGGCAGTGGCACAATAACATTCTGGAGGTGGCAAAAACAGGAGTAGGCCACAGAGTGGGACAATGACACAGTGTGTAGGTCACGGCAGCAGCCACAGCAGCAGCATGAGGTCAGGCAGTGGCACAATCACATTCTGGAGGTGGCAAAAACAGGAGTAGGGCCACAGAGTGGAACAATGGCCACATGTGTAGGTCACGGCAGCAGCCACAGCAAGCAGCATGAGGTCAGACAATGGCACAATGACAGAGTGTGTAGGTCACGGCAGCAGCCACAGCAGCAGCATGAGGTCAGACAGTGGCACAATGACATTCTGGAGATGGCAAAAAGAGGAGTAGGCCATATAGTGGCACAATGACACAGTGTGTAGGTCACGGCAGCAGCCACAGCAGCAGCATGAGGTCAGACAGTGGCACAATGACACAGTGTGTAGGTCACTGCAGCAGCCACAGCAGCAGCATGAGGTCAGACAGTGGCCCAATGCCTTTCTGGAGCTGGCAAACACAGGATTAGGCCACAGAGTGGGACAATGACACAGTTTGTAGGTCACGGCAGCAGCCACAGCAGCAGCATGAGGTCAAGCAGTGGCACAATCACATTCTGGAAGTGGCAAAAAGAGGAGTAGGCCACAGAGTGGGACAATGACACAGTGTGTAGGTCACGGCAGCAGCCACAGCAGCAGCATGAGGTCAGACAGTGGCACAATGACAGAGTGTGTAGGTCACGGCAGCAGCCACAGCAGCAGCATGAGGTCAGACAGTGGCACAATGACATTCTGGATGTGGCAAAAACAGGAGTAGGCCACAGAGTGGGACAATGACACAGTGTGGAGGTCGCGGCAGCAGCCACAGCAGCAGCATGAGGTCAGGCAGTGGCACAATGACATTCTGGAGGTGGCAAAAACAGGAGTAGGCCACAGAGTGAGACAATGACACAGTGTGTAGGTCACAGCAGCAGCCACAGCAGCAGCATGAGGTCAGACAGTGGCACAATGACATTCTGGACGTGGCAAAAACAGGAGTAGGCCACAGAGTGGGACAATGACACAATGTGGAAGTCACGGCAGCAGCCACAGCAGCAGCATAAGGTCAGGCAGTGGCACAATGACATTCTGGAGGAGGCAAAAACAGGAGGAGGCCACAGAGTGTGACAATGACACAGTGTGGAGGTCCCGTCATCAGCCACATCAGCATCATAAGGTAAGGCAGTGGCACAATCACATTCTGGAGGTGGCAAAAACAGGAGTAGGCCACAGAGTGGAACAATGACACAGTGTGTAGGTCACGGCAGCAGCCACAACAGCAGCATGAGGTCAGACTGTGGCACAATGGCAGAGTGTGTAGGTGGGTGGCAATACCAGTCCCTGGTAAAGATGGTTGGTGGCAGTTGGAGAAACTGGCAGCAGATGTGTGGCATCAGGCGTGTGGCGGCATCAGAATAGTGGCTGAGGCAGGTAGTTTGAACCCAGACTCTCTTCTCACAGTTTGGGTGAGGCGTCATGGCTGATGTAGTCTGACGCCTAAGGCATTGGTGTGTGGATATCCTGGCTGATCCACGCCTGATTCATCTTGACAAAGGTCAGTCGTTCCACAATTCCCGTGGACAAGCTGGTTCTCCTTGGGGTAACGATGGCCCCCGTCGCACTGAACACCCGCTCTGATGCCACACTACTGGCCGGGCAGGACAGCATCTCCACTGCAAACTCGGCAAGTTGCGGCCACACATCCAGTTTGGCTGCCCAGTAGTCCAGCGGATCTTCTAACTGGGGTGGCAGAGTGCTGTCCAAGTAGGCCACCACCTGTTGGTTCAGGGTCTGCTCCAGGTCCTGCTGCTGCTGCTGCTGGCAACTGCCCTCCTCACTAGGCGGGTGAAGGAAGCTGCTCATCAGTGACTCCAGACTTAGGTTGCTGCTGATGGAGCTGGTACTGCTCCTACCCTCCCTCCCCCACACCTTCCCCCAGCAGCCGCGGCAGTAGTACGTGAGCGCTGAAGAACCCCCCGGTCAGACCTGTCAGAGGAGGGACGATGCCGCACATAGGCAGTGGCCAACTGACTACGGAGGATTTCCCTATAGTATTTGAGTTTGTCCTCCCTCTCAATAGCTGGGAAAAAGGCTCCCATTTTGGACCAGTAGCGAGGGTCCAATAGGGTGGACACCCAGAAGTCATCCCTCTGCCGGATGGTGACTATTCGGCTGTCACTAGCCAGGCAAATCAGCATGCTGCGGGCCATCTGCACAAGTGACTCCGAGGGGCTCACTGCCTCCATCTCCACTGTATACTGCCACGGTGCTTGCGGGTCATCTGCCTCGTCTTCCTCATCTCCATCTACCTCCTCCAGCTGCTCCTGCTCCTCCTCTCTTGTCACCTGGGTATAAAATCCACTCATTTCACCAAGACAAATGCTTCTGCTCCAATGTTCCTCCTCCTCCGTCCATTTCAGTCCCCAGCGGAACTCAATGTGGCCGCGAGATGTAGTCGCCACATCTCCAGTCCCCTGCCCAGACAGATTTTTCAGCATCTGTTCCAGGACATGAAGCAGTGGAATGACATTATTCATCCCGTAGTCCTGGCAACTGACAAATAACGTGGCCTCCTCGAATGGCCTCAACAAACGGCAGGTGTCACGCATGAGTGGCCACTGGCTGACATCAAAGTTACACAGGGGAGTACTTCTGTCCGCCTGGATCATCAAAAAATTGTTAATGGCCTTTCTCTGTTCATACAGTCGGTCCAACATGTGCAGGCTGGAATTCCAACGGGTGGAAATATCGCATATCAGCGTGTGTTGGGGGAGGCCGTTCTGCCGCTGCAACTTGAGGAGGGTGTTCCTGGCTTTGTAGGAATGGATGAAGTGCATGCACAGTTTCCTGGCCATTTTCAGACTCTTCTGAAGATCGGTGGAAGACTTCAGAAACCTTTTCACAACAGATTGAACACGTGCGCCATGCAGGGTGCATGACCAATCCCTCTCGGTTGCAGCGCGGACACCATGTTCCTCACATTGTCCGTCACCATGGTTCCGATTTGCAGTTGGCGCGGAGAAAGCCACACATCGATTTCTTGCTGCATGATGCAGAGCAGTTCCTCCCCTGTGTGACTTCGCTCGCCGAGGCAAGCCAGGTGTAGAAGGAAGTGACACCGCTGTGCCCTACACATGTGGTATGATGGAGCAGCACTTGTGGAGGCTGAGATGGTGGTGGTGGTGGAGTAGGAGGAGGTGGACATTGGTGCAGGAGCTGCAGTTTGACAGCATGGAGGAGAAAGCGGCATCTCCTGTCCAAGTTGTTGGTGTGCCTGGGCCGGAAGCACATTCACCCAGTGGGCCATAAAGGACATGTACTGGCCCTGACCGTAGTTACAGCTCCAGACGTCTGCGCTGCCGTGCACCTTGGAACAAACCGATAAGCTCAAGGACTGGCCAACCTTCTGTTCTACATATTTATGAAGTGCTGGTACTGCCTTTTTGGAAAAGAAATTACGGCTTGGAACTCTCCATCTCGGCTCGGAACAAGCCATTAGTTCTCTGAACGGTGCAGAGTCCACCATTTGGAAAGGGAGGGACTGCAGCACCAACAACTTGGACAGGAGTACGGTCAGCTTCTGCACCTTAGGATGGTTGGACACATACTGTTGTCTCTTTGCAATCGCCTCGCTGAACGACTGCTGGCGCCATGAGTAGCGAGGAGCAGGAGCATCTGGACCGGGAGATGATGTCAAAGAGAAACAGCTCCCTTCTGCAGAGGTGGTGGAGCCTTGACTGGCTGCAATGGCATGCGTGCCACTGGCCGCTGCTGCTGCTGCTGCGGCGGCAGGATGGACCACCACATCTGAGCCACGTTTCTCCCAGGCCACCGGATGGTGACGCTGCATGTGTTGATGCAGAGCCATGGTGCCAACGTTAGCTCCCTGGCCACGCTTCACTTTCTGCTTACAGATTCTACATATACCCATATTCGGCTCCTCCGGTGTCTTAGCAAAGAACTGCCACACCGCCGAGTATCGGATTTTACCGCCAACGCTCCGTGACTACTGCCGCCGCTGCCTCGCTGAGCCCATGTGCCGCTACTTTCTTGGACCTGCGAAGTGGGTTTTTTACCCCGTGGCCGCTTGGCTCCCGACCTCACACTGCTGCTACCCTGCTGACTCACGGCCTCACAACCCACTTGCTGGCTGCACTGCTGACTGACGCGCAAGCTTACGCCCTCTTCTACTGACAATGATGAAGCATTTGCTTCAACCGGATCCAAATTTCGTTCGGCTCCATCATCATCTATTTTTGTTTCATCGTCAATGCTGTCCTAAGCACCGGTCTTGGTAAGCAGAGGCTGACCCCTCACAACATGACCTCCCATGCCACTCTCAACATCTATACTTTGCCGCCTACTGCAAGAAGCAGGGGATATTGGCCCCATTTCTTCGCTGCCAAGTATGCTGCTGACTGCACTCCTCAAATTGTTCATCCTCGCTATATAGTGGCGCTGAGTCCAGACCACATAGTAGATCTCTGGCTGAGGGAACCGGATGGGACAGAGGCGGGTTGAGGACAGGTGAGGGCCGCTGACCCGCTCCCAGGACATGCCAGCTAAAGGGTTGTGTTCTGATGTTTTCCACCGACTCTTGGCTGGGGTTGTCAGATGTCATCTGGGAGGAAGTGGATGACCTAGTCAACCAATCAAGATCCATTGGGTTGCTAGTCAGCACACGGCCGCTAGATGACACCGGCAGTTGTGGCCTCACCGAGTGACCCCTGCTGCGACGTCCCCTTGCTGTGCTGCGACCTGAGCCTGCTTCAGGAATATTTGTGCCTCTGCCACTTGCAGGTGAAGAGCCTGCCACCTCTCTGTCTGACATACTGTTTGTTCTAAAATGTACAGACACTGTTTGATGAAGATATTTGTATATGATAAATACACAACCCTGTATTTGACTCCAAATGAACCCACTAAGAAGCTTGGGTAACCCTTGGATATAAATTGCGCTCCACAAATGGGCAGGAAAAATTTACTTGTATGTGCCGTTTAAAAAACTCTGTATTTTACTGAATGTAAATGCTTAATTAACCTTCGGATATGAATTAGGCTACAGAATTTCTTCTGTGGCGGTGAAAAAGAAAGTTTATTTTACTGAGTACAACTGCAGAAAAATACTTAGTTAACCCTTTGATGTAAATTGCGCCACAGAATTGAGCCACCACAAACTACTAGCTTTATAGCGTGTTACAATGCGGTGTTTTTTACGCCACACAACAAGAGATAAAATTGTAATTAACCTTTGCTTGTGAATTAGGCTACAGGAAAAATGTATATATTTTGGCGGTGAAAATGACGGTTTCTTGGAGTCACCACAGCTGAAAAACAATGCTTAATTAATCCCTGGATGTAAATTGCGCCAAAGAATTGAGCCACCAAAAACTACTACCGTGTTTCCCCGATAGTAAGACACCCCCGATAGTAAGACGTACCGGTGTCTTGGGGAGGTCGCCTAATGTAAGACGTACCCGGAAAGTAAGACGTAGCGCGGCCTGATGACGTCACTGCCTGTGCCGGGATGAGCGCGCGGGAGGCCGGAGCAGCGAGGAGGCGGCACCGGAGATGGAGCAGCGAGGAGGCGGCGCGGGACACGGAGCAGCGCGGAGGCGGCGCGGGACACGGAGCAGCGAGGAGGCGGCTCGGGAGACGGAGCAGCGAGGAGGCGGCGCGGGACACGGAGCAGCGAGGAGGCGGCGCGGGAGACGGAGCAGCGGGGAGCCAGGTAAGTGTTTTTCTGCCTACAGCTGGCCCTATACCTGCCTACAGCTGGCCCTATACCTGTCTACAGCTGGCCCTATACCTGTCTACAGCTGGCCCTATACCTCCGTACAGCTGGCCCTATACCTGCCTACAGCTGGCCCTATAACTGCCTAGAGCTGGCCCTATACCTGTCTACAGCTGGCCCTATACCTGCCTACAGCTGGCCCTATACCTGTCTACAGCTAGCCCTATACCTGCCTACAGATGGCCCTATACCTGCCTACAGCTGGCCCTATACCTGTCTACAGCTGGCCCTATACCTGCCTGCAGCCGACCCTATACCTGTCTACAGCGGGCCCTATACCTGCCCTATATAAGACATACCCCGAAAGTAAGACATACTGGGACTTTTAGGGGTAAAAAAAAAAGTAAGACGCTGTCTTACTATCGGGGAAACACGGTAGCTTTGTAGCGTGTTACAATGCGGTGTTTTTTATGCCACACAACAAGAGAAAAAATTGTAATTAACCTTTGCTTGTGAATTAGGCTACAGGAAAAATGTATATATTTTGGCGGTGAAAATGATGGTTTCTTGGAGTCACCACAGCTGAAAAACAACGCTTAATTAACCCCTGGATGTAAATTGCGCCAAAGAATTGAGCCACCACAAACTACTAGCTTTGTAGCGTGTTCGAATGCCATGTTTTTTACGCCACACAACAAGAGATAAAATTGTAATTAACCTTTGCTTGTGAATTAGGCTATAGGAAAAATGTATATATTTTGGCACTGAAAATGACGGTTTCTTGGAGTCACCACAGCTGAATAACAACGATTAATTAACCCCTGGATGTAAATTGCGCCAAAGAATTGAGCAGCCAAAAAATGAAGTGGTATTTGTATTGTAAAAACGCTGTTTCTTTAAATGAATACAACAGGAACTGGCTTAGATCCCCCTTGGATATTCAATGTGCTGTGAGCAGATAGCATTAAAATGTATATGCAGCTGCAGTGGACGCACACTGGATTTCAGATCCAATAACCAAAAAAATCAGAAATAGAACGTTAAGAGAAGCAGTCTCTGAGACAAGCTGAGACACCCTACAAAAATCGCTGTATAAAAATCAGTTCTTCAGCAACAATCAGCCGCAGCTGCACCTTCCCTGATCAGTACAGTGAGAGCGGTATGAGCTCCCAGCGTCGCGCCCGGACTTATATAGTGCGGTGACATCAAAGAATCCCGCCGGTCTCTGATTGGCTTCATCTCTGCACATGTCATGCAGGCTATGCCCTTCTTCCTCCCAGAGTGCTTTGTCCCATGTAACGCCATGTACTCGCAGCCATTTTATCAATGAAAAGCACACTTCGTTCACCCGAAGTACCCCAAACTTCAACTTAGTTCAGGTACCGAAGTTTTCCTGAAATTCTAAATGAATTCCACTTCGTTAGAATCAATTCGCCCATCTCTAGTTATAGCACTAGACACCACAATATTTCTATGCATTCAGAATTTGCTAACATACTATTTTACAATGTTTCACAGTATCATAAATTGGTACATTGCAATAGCACATGTGGACTACATTTGCACTATTTTTCAAATATTTTCTGATGTACTTTTGAGAAATTTTCTAAATTGACTAATTATAATTTAGAAAAGTATTATTTAGAAGTAGCAATGTTATTGGTTCATTATTTCCAAAAATAATTTTGCTAATCCTAATATCTTTCCAATTTTCAAATTTGTGTTTATAAGAAAATATGAGACGTTCATAATACATGATTCATGTATTATAAATTGCCTTAAATAACAAATGCCACATTAGCTAGGCATTGGATACATAATGAAATACTAGGCTTGTCCTCATTTTCCAGAGTATTGCACTATTCAGTAGCTATTGTTTTATCCAATGGCCCTTTGGCATGTTATTCAAAGAAAACCAGTAGCGTTTCTAATATTGGCTAGTAAACATCTTGTTTATTTATGCTTCATCCACAATCTGTAAATTTCACAAGCGTAACTGTATACTGGATGAGTCTTGCAGCCCTTGTCTCTATGCAAACAGGTATTCTTAATGTTCCAGAAATAGTACTGTTATATCAGAATAACCAAACATGAAATGCACTCATGGCTGCAGCTTTACACCCTCAAATTGAAATGTAAAAATAATTTGTATAAACATATTAGCCCACATTTACTATATATTCATCATAATGGCTTATTCAGTTTGATACATTTGGCATATTTGGCACATATATTTGATATATGTTCAGGATTTTTAGACAGCTATTAGTTTGTTCACTTTCTATGCCAGAATTTTGGTTCATTTTTTCTGCAGTGTGTCAGTATGAGACCCCACCACCGATCCATGAAACCGGTAGAAATCAGTACAGTTCAATGGTCCATATCCTGGGGGTTGGAAAAACAATGACATACTGGAATGACAGCAAGAAGTGCATAGAGGTGAAACATCTGATAATCGGAAGGGATTAATGGTGTATAGTGATCCATTCTGTACTGCAAGTCAAACGAGAGTTCACATCCCAAGCCTAGGGCTGCAAACAGTGTTGACACAAACCATTAGAAGGCATTTGCACAACATTGGGCTATATGTCAGATGTCCGGTTACAGATGTGTCATTGATCTCAAAGACTAACAGGGTATGGAGCCACACAATAATAAAGGTTAGAAAGATGAGTTCTGCTTTAGCCTCAGATGCAATGATAATGTACAGTAGCTGCACACTCTAAGTCTGTATTATAGGCATACTAACAGCTCACTGTTACATTGAGACATGTAACTTTATTTGTTTCTGTGCCTGGTGAACATAGTCAATTCTAAAGAAATGTTTTATAATTTGTTTCCTTTTTTTAATCAAGTATCAAAAAAGTACCCAATATGGGAAAAAAGAAGGTGTATTTATGCACAGACTAATGCAGTCTATATGCAGTGGTGCACAGTTTTGGGGAAGATCACAGTGAAGGATAACTTAAAAAGTCTGTGTGAAATCTTACATTTCTGAATAGAAATGCTTAATAAAAATATTTTTGGACACCTTTTTTAACTAGGTCATTGTTCGGTGACAATATTTTCATTGAATGTATTGTATACATTTCAATAAATGTATTGTTTTCCAGTTAAAACTATAAATGTTTTCCTTCCTAAGAGTGGGCACATTGCACAAATTAACAATATAATGTATATTAGAATTTAGATGTGGAGTACCAGCTTTTTCTGTCTTTCAATTGTGTACAATATAACAGTATGCTTATTCAAAAAGATATTTGTTGCTATGTAAAAGCAGCATTACAATTACATTACAAACTCCACATTTCTTCAGTATTAAAGTAGTATTCCCGATTTCCTTCTTTCAGCATAACACATTACAATGTATAGCCTTAATAATAAAAAAATAAAATAAATTGCTTGCTGCTGTGTCACAAAGCATTATTGTATCTCTTTCACCACCGCATGGTGCATTAAACAATTTTTTTGCGTCCTCTTACATTAGAGCACTTCAGAAAAGTAAATGATATATTATGGAATCTGGTAGCTCTCAGTGAGGTATTTTACCCTCTATAAGAAGTAAGCTCTTATTTTGGACTTGTTGTGGTAGAGATTGTGAATATAAGCAGAAGCAGTAATGAGGCATAGGGCAATATTAAACACAGACATCTACAGTTGTAAGCAGGTTTTAGTTAGAATAACTAAATTTCTTTACTACATTGACCATATATTGGGCAACATGTATGAATGGGACTGAGCCAGATATCTGGCATCTTTTCATGCCGATATCAGGCACAGTGCCGTTCACACATTTTTAAATCTCCTGCACGCCACTCCTGGGCGCATTACATAGCGCCTGCGGCGCTTTGTAATACGCCCGAAACTCGGAGACGGGGTGCACTAGAACCATAGTGAATCTACATATTTGTAGCTTTGCTATGGCATTTTTGGATGCATTTCAGCTGGAACAGGTATACCACTTTCAAAGTGGTATACCTGATCCCGAACTGTCGCCCGATCTCTAGAATGCGTCTGATTTATGACCAGCTGTATATCGGGTTCATAAATCAGACGCATTGTAGACTAATGTTAGGTGCATGAAATTTGGCGTGTTAATCTCACTTTACTACCTTCTCATGCTTTCTAAGTGAGGAAGTAGGAGAGAATCACACTGCTGAGATAAAAAAAAAATCTGCAAAAAAGGATCAATGAATATTATTTGAACAAAGTTTTGATTGAACACAAACATGCTATGCCTGGACTAAAAACGACCTGAAAATCAAATCCTAAAAATTTTCATAAAAGTGTCCACTGCCTATCAATAGCTGCAGAAAAAATGTCAGCTTTTTGCTGCTTTTTGTGTTCTTTTGCGTTTTTGTCTTTTTTTGTTTAAATGCAAAGCAATAGATTTGCTGTGTATTTCTGCAAAAAACGCAGCAAATAATGAGCAAAAAAAGTGCCAAAAATATGCCAAAAAACATCCGGCACTTTACAAAGTCCAACAGTAGATTTTCTGCCCTGCTCTGGTGTTTTTGCAACATGTTTCAAAAAATGACCAGCAAATAAAATGAGCAGAAAAAAGATGTGTGGAGACAACAGAACGATTTTACTATACAAGTCTATGGGACCTCTTTTCAGTCATTTTTCCAGCTTCTTTTGAAAATGAAAAACACTGAAAAAAATAACATTTTTGTGTGCAGTGGAGACATAGCCTTATAGTGTACAGAAGTTGTAGAAAAAAAGTGTGTGCTTACTTTGCAGTTTATGTATGTATCTTATGTAATACAATACAATTCTGCAGCCACCAATCCACAGCAATAAGTTAACACAAAACATTTTGTGTAGTGTTTAGCTTTTAAATGCCATTAAGGCAACATTTGAAGCTCCAATAATATACAGGGCTGATTTCTCATTAAAAAATGTTCCAGTGTTTCCCTTCTGCTTGCATAATTTGATTTAGTAGAACTCCAAACAAACATTTTCACACATAATAGCACAAGAAAAAACTACATGAGTAAAATAAGCAACAAAATACCCAAAAATGATGTGTGCTACACATCTCCCACATTATATTCCTCTGATGCTAACATAAAATGCCACACAAATTCTGTAATGAAGTTTTATTACATATATTAGCTCATAATATAAAATGAAGAAGCTTCTCAAAAAAGTCAAAGTCTAGAGTCAATTTAATACTGAGATACACACAAAGAAGCTTGCTGGGATGTTCCGTTTGGTAGCATTCTGTTTGTAAAATAAACCTTTTAGTGAACTCAAAAAGAGAAAAGGGAATTCAGGAGAGAACAAACATAAGCTTACAACCTTCTTTCTGATGCCTTTCAGAAGCAAAATTTTGTTTTCTTCCCCATGGATAGGTGTTCTGCAGGTTCCCCAGTATCAGTACATGGGAAAAAGAATAAAAGACTTCATTGTCTCTCCTATATAAAGTGGCAATTTTGGGTGTCATTTTATTCCTGTGCTTAACCCCACAGCACAAGACTTTTCATAGAGAAAGTTGTTGTTACCATTCCATTAATGAAATAAACTTGAAACATTTTCTGAAAATCGACTAATGAAAAATAATGAATTGTGGTTCAAAATAAAAATGTAAAAAAACTGGCTTGGACAAAAATGATGGTACCCCTATAAAAGAATGAAAATTATTTGACCAGATGTACATATTAAACTAAGATATGTCCTAAAAGAAGCATAACAGATTTCTTCAAACTTAATCAGTCTGCCTATTTAATGAGTAATCAGTAGTAGTGCTGTTTCATATCATGGTGTGTGTCACACTGAACATGTACCAAAAGAAATTAAGAAGAGATCTGTCTTAGAAGATCAGAAAGAAAATTATAAGCAATCATGTTAAAGGTAAAGGCTAAAAGACCATAGCCAAACTTCTTGATGTTTCTTTACTACAGAACACTATTTTTTCAGGAGTTTAACTATTTTTTTTTTTTTTTTGTTACACTTGTTTTTTACTCATCGCTTTTTAAGAGCAAAAACTTTTATTTTTGCATCTACAAAGTTGCATGAGGGCTTATTTCTTGTTGGACAAGACATACTTTTTAATGATTTCAATGACTGTACCCTATAAAGTACCCAGAAACTGAAAAAAAAAATGCTCCTAAGTGGGGTGAAATGTTAAAAAAGGTGCCTCATTCATCTGTACAAACATTTATACGCAAGAACAAACAAGATGGGAATGTCCAGCCATCATACTGCTGAGGAAGGAGACAGGTTCTGTGTCTTAGAGATGAACATGCTTTGATCTGACATGTGCATATCAACCCAAGAACAAAAGCAAAATACTTTGTGAAGGTACTCGTGGAAGCTGGTAAGATTGTGTCATTATCCACAGTGAAACGAGTACTGTGTCTACATGGACTGAAAGGCCACTCGGCCAGGAAGAAGCTATTACTCCAAAAGAAACATATGAAAGCCAGATTAGTGTAAGCAAATGCACATAGGAACTAAGACCAACATTTTTGAAGAAATGTCCTGTGGTCTGACAAAACTAAAATTGAACTGTTTGGCCATAATGACCACCATTACATTTGGAGAAAAAAAGGAGAAGCTTGGAAGCCTAAAAAAACCATCCCAACTGTGAAACAGGAGGGTGGCAGCATCATGTTGTGTTTTTTTTTTAGCTGGTACACTTCGCAAAATAGATGGCATCATGAGGAAAGAAGATTATGTGGCAATACTTAAGCAACATCGCAAGACATCAGCCAGGAGGTTAAAGCTTGGACGGAAATTAATCTTCCAAATGGACAATGACCCGAAGCATACTGCCAAACTGGTTACAATGTGCCTTAAGGATAACCAAGTCAATGTTTTGGAGTGGCCATAACAAATCCCTGATCTCAATCCTATTGAAAACTAAGCTGAAAAGGCAGGTTCGAGCAAGGCGACCTACAAACATGGCTCAGTTACACCAGTTCTGTCAGGAATAGAGATGAGCGAACAGTAAAATGTTCAAGTCGAACTTCGAACAGTAGTGATGTTCGGTTTGAGGTTTGACTCGAACTCGAACCCGATTAAAGTCAATGGGAGAAGATGTTTGGGTAAATTTTTATACCTATATAGGTGAGCAGAAGCTGTAATTAGCATCCATAACAGTAAACTGGATACATGGAACTACTTAGTGAAGAAAATTTGGCTCTAAGAGTGGCAGAAAAAAATTGAAAGGCTAAAATACTTAATTCCTTTCAATGGCTAACTGAAAAGATGAGGACAGCTTGCAAGCAGTGGCATAGCTATAGGAAGCACAGGGGACTAGATTAGGTGGCAGTACCATTGGTGGCAGTGAGAACATGGCAATGAGGAACAGCAAGGTTCCGGTACAACTAGATTAGGCTACAGTACCATTGGTGGCAGTGAGAGCATACCAATGGGGAACATGGAGGTTCTGGTTCGACAAGATTAGGTGATGGTAACATTGATGGCAGCGAAAATATGCCAATGAGGAACATGAAGGTTCGCGTTCAACAAGATTAGGCAATGGGGAATAGAGAGGTTCTGGTTCGACAAGATTAGGTGGCAGTACCATTGGTGGCAGCGACAACATGCCAATGTGGAACCTATACAGGTGAGGAGAAGCATTAATTACCATCCAAAAGAGTAAACTGGATACATGGAACAACTTAGTGAAGAAAAGAGAGGCTAAAATGCTTAATTCCTTTCAATGGTAAACTGAAAGGATGAGGACAACTTGCAACCAGGGGCGTAGCTCTAGGTGGTGCAGCACACTGGATTAGATAGCAGTACCATTGCTGTCAGTGAGACCATGGCAATGGGGAACATTGAGGTTCCGGTTCGACAAGATTAGGCAGCAGTACCATTGGTGGCAGCGAGAACATGCCAATAGGGAAAACGGAGGTTCTGGTTCGACAAGATTAGGCAATGGGGAACAGCGAGGTTCCTGGTTCAACAAGATTAGGCTTCAATACCATTGGTGGCAGTGAGAACATGACAATTGGAAACATCAAGGTTCAGGATAACAGGACTAAGTACATTTGGTGGAAGTAAAGGTGGAGGCATTTATAAAATAAAGATTTGGAGGGCTACAAGGAGGAGGAGTAAGAGTGCAGTGCTCCTCAAGGTCATACAAGTGTATATTTCAAAATAAACTCAGCCATAAAACTTGTAAATCTAGCTGTTGGCAGCAGTAGATTACAATTTGCAGAATCAACATGAACACTAGGTTGCTGACAGCTGTATGTAGCATGGCTGATATTCAGCCATTATTTGTTGGCATCCCCAGAACAGCTGCAGATGGGTGAGTGGTTGTTCCCATGTTCCAGGTCCCCAGGTTCCATGTCTGGTTTTGGGCCAGTCCTTGGATGGCTATAAAAAGCCTGTCTCTCCAGGTGATCAGGGGGGCGTAGTCTGCCACCTGAGAGTGGAGCAACAGAGGAGATTGAGGAGAGCTTTGGCCCCCCATAGGCTATAGGGAAGCCTGGAATACAGTACGGACACTGTGACTTTGAGGTGCTGTGCGATAGGCACAAACCTCTGGACAGAGAGCGTCTCTGTATGTGAGTAAGTGGCCAGACAACTAAGGATTTATTTTTATGTTTTGTTTTTCTGTGAATGGTGCCTCAAAAAAACTGGCTGAGGCCAGTCCGAAATATCCCTGTGTCAGAAGATCTTTTAGCCAATACTGTTCTACCAAGGACGACGATCCAAAAAGCCAAGCGGGAATCCCCAGGACAGGCCAAGATGCTGTCCAAGAGTGAGCGAGTCATCACATATGGTGGAGGATGCCGTGGGCATAAGGCCCGAACTTGGCAAGATTGGCGCAGTACATAAAGATTGGCACTAACTGACAGTGCACAAAGTGGTGCAGAGAAAAAAAAGGACAGTTGGCATAGGACTGCTGCAGTTTACATAGGACTGCTGGATGTTTGCTCTGGGTGAGCAAAGATTTCTCTGAAAGGAGACACACCCGCAGCAGCCTTTGATGTCTGAAGAGACTGCCTCAGTGGAGCAGGAGACTGTCTCTGGAGAGACAGGGGACGCACCCCAGTAAAGAGACTGTCTTGCTGCCTAGAAAAAAAAAATTTCGGCTATGGAGGACATCTTTGAGTTGGTGCGCCGTATGACCAGCTAGCCGGCAGTGCCACAGTACCTGGACCGACCAAAGCCAGGTCGTCCTTCCAAGGGAAAATCCAAGTGGCGCAACAAATTGCAGCAACTGAGAACCGCTACTGTTCAGCAGGAGGAGCTGTGATGGATGGGCCATAGAGCAAGATCTGCTCCTGAGCGTCCGGTGATCTTGAGGTCAGAGGACGTGCTTGCTGGTGGATGATCTCCCACTGTGGGTGGACCTGGACTGTTGCCAAGATGTCTCCAGAGTGCACCCGGACATCGCACCTGGTATGGAGACCCGACCAGAAACGGGTAAGACTGTTCCAATGTATTTTTAGACCTGTTGTGGGACTGTCATCCATTGGCTAGAGGTTTGTGAGAACTGCAGTCTGGGTGTTTACTCGGCAGAGACTTCTCCCATTTTGGGCATTTGTGGGCAACCGCAAAGGTATCAGGCAAAGCAAGTGACTTTTCCTGGGAGGTGTCCCCTGCGGAGTATGCAGTGCTGATGCCTGGACAGAAGAAGAATCCTGAGTGTAGTGGGACTATTAAACCTGGAATTACAGAGTCTGATGGACTTAATATGTTGCATGTGGACTTATCATCAACTGCATTAAGGCCTGAGAAACATGCTATGTGTGAACAAGCGGCTAGGTGTGCTGCAGTTATTGCAGTGGGGGAGAGCAGCTCAGGTCTGCCCCTGGAGGTCATGGCTGTCAGGGCTAAGCGTGCAGGAAAGGCAGAGTGTGAACTAGCTCCTGAAACAGTGTCAGCCCCAGTTGTAGAGCAGACTAGCTCAAGTGTGCCCCTAGCGGTCATGACTAACCTGCTGCTGAGTCTATAGCAGGGAATGTGTATCCTGGGGTGCATGATAAGATGGAGACATGGGTTAACACTACAGACTCAGGAGGAGCTAATGTGGTTGCCCCTAGCAACAAGGTATCTTCAGCACCTCATGCTGTAAAAACATATGTGTGTGTGTGCCCTGAAGCTGTGTGTGAAGCGTTTGGAGTCCAGCTGGTGAGTGTGTCTGCCAGTGACCCCAGCACACTGTGTGTACCTGATGGTAGCCTGCAAGTTGCAGGTAATGCGTGCCAAGTGAGTGATAGCCACCTGTTCTGTTTGACTGTTGTTGGCCCCAGAGAGGAGCTTTCATGTTTCAGTGTGCAGCCTGGAAGGGAACTGGAGAATCCTGGGAATGCTTATTCTCCTACAATGTGTGAGGAGACTAGTTTAATGAGGGTGTGTCCAGCTCCTGATAAGGTGTATGCCTGCATGCATGAGGCCTCAGATACCTGTGTAGAGAAAATGTGTGCTGAGGCAGATTCTATGTGCAGCCCTGAGAAGTGTATTACAGAGTGGACACTCTGATAGAGAGCCGGATTGTAGCACTGCAGAGTATGAAGAGAAATATCATGCTGCGACCTGTAGTCCTACGGATTTCACTTCTTCCAATTTTTGTTGTTTTGCCAGTAGCTTTTTCTGTCATGATCACAAAGACTGCAGTGATGAAAGGAGTGAGCTGCTAGACACCACATAGGTTGGTGTATGCTTGAACCCTACTGAGAGGCAGGTGAGCGGGTTTGAATCCTCAATGGATAAAGAGGTGCCTGGTTCTGAGTCAGCTAATAATTTTTCCTTAGAGACAATGGAGCTAAATACTTAGTTTCACAGAGATGTTAGGTCCTGTAGTTTGTGGCGACCTCCATGCGGGGGGCCAGGTGTAGCCAGATGTCCGCTGCACCTACTGGTGTTAAAGAAAGGATTGCTATCACGTTTCTAAATGTGTCTGCCATTGCCTCCAGCTCATTGTGTGAAGTTGAGGTTGAGAAAGATGTAGGAGTATCCCAGATAGAAGCTTAGAGTTCTCCCTTAGAGAAGGTTATAGGGGATGTGAAGGAAACATCTCCACCCAGTGATGCAGAGTGTCTGCTGCTAGAAAGCGCCAGTAAGAAGTGTGCACTGGAGAATGTGTCCTCTGACACAGGTGAGGTGCCAGGTAAGGTCATAATGGCAGACAAAGTGTCTATAGAGGTTGCCAATAATGACGCTGAAACCATTAACATGCCTGCTGATTGTGGTGAGGTTTGTATTGCAGAACATGCATGGTTTGTGGCCCCAGTAGTGATATGTAAGCCTGCTAAGAGGGTCACCACAAGTCAAACACCTGTTATGGGCGGTAAAGCTCAGGTGAGTACCAGGGACCCCCGTAATCGTGCAAGGGTAGTGCAGGGAAAGGGAGGATACAGACCATGAATGTGGTCTTCCAGTTGCGGTGATCCAGGTGTATGGAGGGACGAGCGAGTCCGCAGACATCAGAAACTCACCTGGTAAAGAAGCTGAGAACATCAGCAGGGGTTTCCTAGATGTAGCCATTGTCTGTAATAACCCTGAGACCACTGACCTATAGGTTAAGGATGGCGCAGAGGTACCTTATCTCACAGTAGGTCCTACTGCATTGGAGGTTACCCTAACTGAGGTGGACAAGGAGATAGACCAGATTTACTCTGGTAGGAACCTGGGAACAGTTAGTAGCCAAGAGGCGGAGCTTCTTGGCACATAAAGATTAGAGGATGTCTCTGACCCTAAGAGGCAGGAGATGGTCAGTAGAGATGGGCAAATTTCTCAAAAATTCGGTTCGCCAACTTTGCCGAATGCGCCGACAAAATCCGTTTCGGTCCGAATTACTTTGGGACGAATTGCATTAAAACCAGCTATTTCCTGGCTGCACAGAGCCTTTAGAGTGCTGTATAACATTGTGCCATGCTTAAATATGCAGAGGGAGCTTGGTTTGGATTCATACAATGCTGTGTTTTAGTATGACACGCACATGACTGCTGCCGCTCTTAGAATCGCTTCACTCTAAAATTCCGGGCACTTACAGAGAAAAACTGCCCAAAAAATTTGAAGGGGGAAATGCAGCCTGATAAAGTCAGGCAGCCCCAGCGGGGAAAAGAACAAGCTGAGGCAAAATTCCACCATAGCGTCAAAGAACACAGTAGTGGGTTACCAACCCCCCCCCACGACGCAGCACAATTAAGGGGACATCACAGCAGGGGTCACCCTTTGGGCCCCAATTTTAAAACCCTTCACAGAATATACAGAACCTGTTCTTTAAACGGTGAACTGTAGAGGCCCCCCAAATGAGGGGAGAGGTGTCGGCAGAAATTTTTTCGTTGACGTCTCTGATATTTTGCCCATCCTTCATCCTCATGTCCGTTTTCAATCGAAATAACCTCTATTGCAAAGGCCAAAAACAAAAGGGTTGACCCAAAAAACAGAGATACCAGAAAAGGGGATATTTGCATGTTTTCGGTTTCTGTATCCATCCTCTTTTGGTAGAAAATCCTGATCCTTCTCTTCCTTCTAAAATAGTGTTGAGCGATTTTTGGCTATCGACAATGGGCCGATAGTCGATATCGGCCACCATCGATAAGGTTTTTCGATAGGAGCAGTCGTTATGAGCATGACCATTAAATTTTTTGGGGGGAAGCAACAACACCTTCATTCTTACACCCAAACAGGGCTGGGAAGCTGGAATTAACATTCCAAACATCAAAGGGATATGCTACTCTTGGAACACATTAATTTTAAAAAACCAAAAAAAAAAAACACACCATACACCCCTGTTTGTACCAAGCATACCTTTAAACCTACATACCCAAAATTAAAAGTGCCAAAAAGGAGTATGATTTGAACCTCATTTTACTTAACGGATATTGAATACCCTGTCCTGGAACGCACATGACCCCAAAACCCTCATGACCCCCAATTTAAAAGTGCCGGGAAAAAGGATTCTTTCAACCACCATTTTAGTTTCACTGTACATTGACATACCTGTCCGGGGCCCACGCATAAGCCCCAAACCTGCATGACCCCCCCATTTAAAAAGTCCCGGAAAAAGGGTTTTTTCAACTACCTTTTTTGTTTCACTGGACATTGACTAACCTGTCCGGGGCCACAGCATGACCCCAAAACCTGCATGACCCCCATTTAAAAAGGGCCCGGGAAAAGGAGTCTTTCAACCACCATTTTAGTTTCACTGGACATTGACTATACCGTCCTGGCCACGCAGACCCCCAAACCCTGCAGCCCCCATTTTTAAAAAAGGCCAAAAAAAGAGTCTTTCAACCACCTTTTTAGTTAATGGATTTGATATACTGTCCGGGGCAACACAGACCCCCCAAAACCCAAACCCCCCAGTTTTAAAAAGTGCCGGAAAAAAGGAGTCTTTCACACCATTTTGTTTCACGGGACATTGACTATACCTGCCGGGCCACAGCTGACCCAGGGCCCGGAGTTACAGTGGGTGCGGTGAACCCCGGGCTGGCTCCGTCCATATTAGCACGCGTTAAAATGCCCTGATGACGCAGAAACGAAAACTGTCATGCGAAGAGAGTGCGGAAGCGGAATGGAGAACTCCACCCTTTCCTCTTTACACAGCAATACCGGGTAGCGCTTGCCCCCCGATGAGTGTGGCCAATTGAGCTTCATTGGAAATACTGGTGGTTAACCTTTTCCTTTTACCCCAGGTCCCTTTACTTGCATTCTTTTTCTCATTTTACTCAAGTCGGGAGGAAATGGTCTCTGTATTTTGTTCTCGTCGGTGCCCATACTCATGTCCTCTGAAAACCTACTCGGTCAATTTTCCCCTTACCCCCCTTGTACAATTCAGGGGAATTTTTTTAACAGCTTTTTTTTGTACTGCAATTTTTTTTTAGTAACTTTAATTCAAAAACACTTTTTTAAAATCGGATGGAATCCACCATGTCTTTGGGTTTTTTTTAATTTATTAAAGGGGGTTTTCTAAAAAAAGGGGTTGATAGCTTGTTAAAGATTTTGCAAAAACAAGTCTTTTGCAATAGTGTCCTTTAACTGCCCTCCTATTCCTTTTCTGACAGCACCTCACCCTTGAGCCACTTTGCCCTTTGTAAAACAAATGTCTGTTAGAAAAAAATTTTTTTTTAAATGGGCCTGTGTATAGCTGCAGTCACAGCAAAATCCCCCCAAAAATTCAAAACATGACCCATGAGCCACTTTTAAATTGTGAAAACAAATGCTATTAGAAACAACTTTCTTTAGAATAGGCCTGTTATTGCTGCATTCAAAGTAGCATGCCCCCAAAAAAATTATAAAAAGATTCGGGCCACTTTTAAAAATTTGTGAAGGAGAAATGCCACTTAGAAGCCACATTTCTTTCCAAAGGACCATGATTATGCTGTATCTCACAGCAACAACCCCAAAAAAAATTATAAAATGACTTCTCACACTGTTAAAAATTGTGGGGGAGAAATCCACTTAAACCCACATTTTTTTTCCCCAAGGCCCTGTTTTAGCTTTACCACAGCACATGACCCCAAAAAATGTAAATATGACTTCTAGCCTTTAAAAATTGTGAGGCAAATCCCCCCAAAAAACCATTGACAATTTAAAAAATTCTAAAATAAGGAGTAAAGGGATATGGTTTTGTCATAAACCTTGGTGTCTTTTAGTCTCCTCACAGCAAACCAGCAAAATGAACTTTTGGAATTGAGAATAAAAATTGCAGAAAGAAATTATCTTTTTAAAAATAATTTTTCAAGGGACCATTTCTGTTTGGAGAGGAATGTGAAGAACCCAACAAATGGGTGACCTGGGCAATTGGGCCAAAACTCATCAAAACCCTTTCCTGATTCATCTTGAGAAAGTCAAACGAACCACATTTCTGGGAAACCGGGATGCTTTGCTGTAATGCTCCCCCGGGCTTTGTGAAGGTCCGCTCAGCTAGACGCTGGCTGCTGGGGGGACAACACCTCTAGGGGCGTGACGACCCAGCTGGGGCCCATTCGCCTTTTGGGATACCCAGAATCTATTGGGTCCGGGAACAATACAAAACATGGGTTTTGAGACGCAGATATGTGACCATGATCTTAAGTTTGGTCTCGGGTGTTGTAGTGTGGCCTGCTTGATCTTGGGAGGGGGGTAAAAAAAATTTGCCAGGTCACCCATTAGGTTTTTGCCACCTTGCCTGCTGCTGCCGCTACTGCCGCTAGGGGCTACTTGCACTCACTGCCTCCGTCCTGGTTTTTTCCACCGTGACATTAAAATGTGAAGCAGACGCAACAGATTCTCCAGTTGATCAATCACAAGGCCCAATTCCTGCATTTTACTCTCTTTTTGGGGGGGTAAAAGGAAAGGTGAGTTTTGTTTTGTCCCGGGGAATCCAGGAGGGTGGCCCCCCCAGTAACGTTGTTCTTTTGATGGCCTTAATGCGGGGATCATTTGGGGGAAAAATGGGCATGCAAGCACTCTTTTGAGAGATGGAGCCTTGATTCCCAAGCCTTGGGGGTTTAGGGGCACTAGCAAATTTCATCCCTCATCTGCCCAAATTTACCCAACCCTCTTTCCAAGGCGGGACTCGGTGTCGGGAAAATACCTCCTCCTCCTCCTCCTCCGCTTCCTAGGGCACACTTAAAACAACCCTAAATTGCCTCAAAGCCCCTGAGAGCTGGGGGGCCGTTTTGCACTAGCTCTGGACCCGAACCCGCCAATGAAGCCGATAAAATTGAGAAACGTCGGGCCTTGTGGGTTTGAGGGGGAAAGGCTCCGTGCGCATCTGCTCCGTCTCCCCCTCCGTCGCTGGCGGGACCTGTGTTTCAGATGTCCAACGATCGTTCCAGAAACTAAGATCACCAAAGCTCTTTCTGAAAGGGCTCGCCCCCCACTACCATTTTGGTGCTTCTTCAAAAATGGCAAGGATGGTGCAGACTCTTTCACCTGCCTCCCCTTCCCCTGGGTTTAAACCTCGGGTCCGACCACGCTTGTCGGGCCCGTGTCACTTCGTACTGCGTAGGCATTGTGCCCACAAAAACTGTGGAGATTGGAGGGTGGAATTCCAGCGTGTTGCCATCAACAATGAGAGGTTGAGGGGGGCCGAGTGACGCTACAGCGCAGCCAGGCGGGCGAAGCGGGTGCAAACGGCGGAATGCGAACTCAGACCCGAGCCCTTCTTCACAGGGAGTCCCAAACCGGGAACTCTTTAAAATTCTGGGCGACAAGGTTCTGACAATGCCACAAGGGATGGCTCCACCTACCCATCTTTGGGCGGCCAGCAGATTTTGCCCGTTATCGCACCCCACCTTTTCCTGGGCCAAGGTTTTTTGGCACCCAGCCAGCGCTCGTCCGTTGCGGAGACCGTCCCAGCTCCCGACCTGTGTGTGGGCGGTCCCAAGGGAATTAATTTCAACATGGCCCGGTGCTCTGGGCACTGAGCCACCAAAGGGCCTTGGGGGAAAGAGCCCCATCATCCCTGCGGGTTTTTAAGAGGTTTCGTCGGCCTGAAGCCTTTTCACCCCCAGGAAAATCCCCCAGCTCACCCATGAGCTGTCACAGAGATATAGCGGCCTTGGCCGTGCTTACTAGTCCCTGTGTCGGTGGGAGAGGGCTTTTAGGACAAGATGCAGACAACGCGCTTTAAATTTTAGATGACACTGGTGGCCAGGGGATGGAGGCTTTTCTGGCAAAAAAATCCGCTCGGGATCTGGTATTGGGGGAGGCGAGGGCCATGACGTGGCGGAACCCCTCTGTGTCCACCAGCGGAAAGTCAAAATTTCCCGGCCAAAAGCCGGGAAAGCCACATTCAGGCTTTTTTTCTTTGGGATGGTTTGGGTTAAAAGTGTTTCTTCTGCCCTAAACCTAGAAGACGAAGGCTGGCTGCTAGACTGGCCACTGTCGGTAGGTCGCAAAAGCGGAAAAGAAGGGGGGATGGGTCCCTGGGGGTAGTGGTGGGACCGGGCGACTGTGGAGGCTGAAGCGGAGGTATCCCTGATCATGCTCTGGGAGAGACATGGGGGCAGCTGAGGAAACGCTGGTGGGGTTTGGCGGAGGAGGCGGAGACAGGGGGGGGGTGAAAAGTGGTTGGGAGGCCCGGGTCGGTCTGGCCTTTTGGCCCAAATGTTTCCCCCATTTTAACTCATGCATTCGCTGCATGTGACTAGCATGTTGGTGGTGGTTAACCACTTAAGGTTCTTGCCTCTACTTATGGTTTTTTCGGAAAAGGGGCATATGAAAATCGCTGGTGAATCAAAGGGTTGGCAAAGAAGGCCCAGCTTGAGAGGTCCGGACCTTTTTTGACGGCGATAAGCGAGAGCGGGTTTTGCGCTGACCCTGGCTGGCGGAATCATTCAGCGGCTTTGCGACCGCCCCCTCCCTTTTTGGGCGGGCCCGTATTTAAACTACCCCACGTCTTCCTCCTCGCCACTGATGAAGCGCCCGCAAGCAAATTTTGCGGAAAAGAAGGGTGGATCCGCAATGCTCATCATCATCATATCAAAACAGGTGACTTTTGGGGTCCTGACTTTTGCACCCAAAACTGCGGGTACGAAAAGGGGGACTGCAAGGGGTTCCGACCGCCCGGGATTTTTGCCGTTACCGGGTTCCTTTTAGCTCCTCTGATGGCATCGTAACTGGGCGTCAGAGCAGACTAAATCATCCTCTTGATCTTTTTAACATGGCCTTTTGACCCCCAACCCCATTTTTCATCAAAAAGGGCTTCAGACAATGTTAAAACCACATGGGGGGTACACGAGTTGACAATTTTTGGGTGCTTCATTTGGACGGTGCTGATGATGCTGATGACGACATTTGTGGCCGTGACTGGGAAAGGCGAGGATTAAAACCAGATGCAGGTTTCAAAAACCATTTAAGGACAGAAATTGGGGACGATTTCCTTTTTAATCACAGGGCCCCACCCAGGATACAGGCCTGACGGTCCGCAACTGACGATCCGCTGGCAAGCGTGTTGTCCCCCCACTGAAGGAGCACCCTTTTCTCGTACCCCCTCCCCCAGTGGAAACCCCCTCTTTGCTCCTTACCACCTGCATTTCGCTCAGTTCAGAAATAAAAATTTGAGAAGGGATAATAGTTTTTTGGGAAAATCTTTATTAAAAAATGGGAAATCAAGCATTCCAAAACCCCTAACAAAACAAAATTGCTGGGGTTCAAATTTAACTGCAAGTGTCTATCAACAAATTGGACTGGGCAAAAGTCAAAAAAAACCCTATCTGTTATGTTTTTTGATAAAACACGGTATTTTTTTGCACCTTTCAATTCACCTGTGGTGACTATAAAAATTTCTGTTTTAAATTTTCGTGGATGCTCGTCAATGAACAAAGCGGGGGCGCAAAAGTCAAAAAAAAACCTAACTGTTTTTTTCGTATAATACACGGGGTTTTTTTCCCTTTCAATTTTACCTGTGGTACTATGATTTGCGTTTTTAAGATTTACGTTATGCTGCGTCAATGAAAAAAGCGGGGGCGCAAAAAATCAAAAAACCTATTGTTTTTTTTATATACACGGGATTTTTGGCAAAAACAACCCCGTGCTGACTAAAAAGTTTTCTGGATTGTAATTTAACTGCAAGGTGGATATTCCAAAAACAGGTGGAATGGGTAAAATTGAAAATGAACACCTATCTGAAAAGTATACTGATAAAAAGTGGATTTTGCACTAACAAAGAGACTGAGTTCTAGAAATGATGTTTTAATCCAAAAAAGTTCAGGTCCCAATATCCGAAATATTTCAAAAGTAAACTTTTAAAAATAAAATATTGCATGCAATGTCTCACTAATTTTGGGGAACTTTATCCCTTTTCCTTTATAGATAACTTGTCTGTGTTTTGGCCGGGGGGTCCCCCCCCCCCCCCCCCGCTCCCCTCTTGACTTTACAGCAGTAGATGCTGCTTTAAAATTTTCTAGCAACTACATAAAAACTTCAAATCTCTAATCTAACTAAATTGGGAAAGGGTCACAGCTAATAGTTAAAGGTTTCTCTTGCAGAAATAGACAAATTTCGCTGGTCTTGGCCACAGGATAGCGCACGCCTACCTTGAGACGCTGAGAACACTAAGGTGAACAGGAAACGTGTTCATGTAATTTCGAGGGCATGTGATTTTTCCAGAATCGAAACCATCACATCCCAGTCGACGTCGCACCACATTCAACCCCTCTATTTTGTAAACTAAAATTTCTGCCGCCAAAAATTACAGGAACGCCCAAAATGGCCGATCTTTAATAGATGATGCACAGATTTTAACCTTAATTATCGCATGATCTGAAAATTTCGATCATCATAAAAACCTTGCCGATTTCAACTTTGTCGATAAAAATCGCTCAACACTACTTCTGACAGATTAAAAGAAGGGAAAAACCAAACATATTGGCAACGTCATAGAGTGGTGGAGGGTGGAAACAGCATTAGGAAACCACAGGGTGTTCCAGTGAGACAGCAGTCACTTGGCAGCAGCATGAGTAGGCCACAGAGTGGCACAATAACAAATTCTGGAGGTGGCAGCAACATCAGGAGGCCACAAAGTGGCACAATGACACAGTGTGGAGATGACGTCATCAATAGCAGCAGCAGCATGAGGTGAGACAGTGGCACAATGACAAATTCTGGAGGTGGCAAAAACAGGAGTAAGCCACAGAGTGGCACAATGACAGAGTGTGGAGGGCATGGCAGCAGCCATAGCAGGATGAGGTCAGACAGTGGAACAATGACAATTCTGGATGAGGCAAAAAAAGGAGTAGGCCACACAGTGGCACAAAGACAGAGTGAGGAGGTGACGGCAGGAGCAACAGCAGCAGAATGAGGTCAGAGAGTGGCACAATGACACAGTGTGGAGGTCACGGCAGCAGCATCAGCAGCCGCATGAGGTCAGAGAGTGGCACAATGACAGGGTGTGGAGGTGACCGCAGCAGCAACAACAGCAGCAGCAGCATGAGGTCAGAAAGTGGCACAATGACAGGGTGTGGAGGTGGGTGGCAATACCAGTTCCTGTTAAAGATGGTGGTAGGCAGATGGAGAAATTGGCAGCAGATGTGTGGCATCAGGCGGGTGCGGAATCAGAATAGTGGCTGAGGCAGGTAGTTTGAACCCAGACTCATTTCTCAAAGTTTTGGTGAGGCGTCATAGCTGATTTAATCTCACGCCTACGGCATTGGTGTGTGGAAATCCTGGCCGATCCACGCCTGATTCATCGTTCCAGATTTCCGGTGGACAAGCGGGTTCTGCTTGGGGTAACAATGGCCCCCGCCACACTGAACACCCGCTCTGATGCCACACTACTGGCCAGGAAAGACAGCTTCTCCACTGCAAATTCGGTAAGTTGCGGCCACACATCCAGTTTGGCTGCCCAGTAGTCCAGCGGATCTTCTAACTGGGGTGGCAGAGTGCTGTCCAAGTAGGCCACCACCTGTTGGTTCAGGGTCTGCTCAAGGTCCTGCTTCTGCTGCTGTTGGTGAGTGCCCTCCTCACTAGGCGGGTGAAGGAAGCTGCTCATCAGCGACTCCAGACTTCGGTTGCTGCTGATTGAGCTGGTACTGCTCCTATCCCCCCCCCCCCACCTTACCACAGCAGCCACGGCAGGGGTACGTGAGTGCTGAGGAACCACCCGGTCAGACCTGTCAGAGGATGGACAATGACGCACATAGGCAGCAGCCAACTGTCTACGGAGGATTTCTCTATAGTATTTGAGTTTGTCCTCCCTCTCAGCCGCTGGGAAAAAGGCTCCCATTTTGGACCGGTAGCGAGGTTCCAATAGGGTGGAGAGCCAGAAATTATCCCTCTGCCGGATGGTGACTATTCGACTGTCGCTAGCCAGTCAAATCAGCATGCTGCGAGCCATCTGCACAAGTGACTCTGAGGGACTTCCTGCCTGCATCTCCACTGTATACTACCACGGTGCTTGCGGGTCATCTGCCTCGTCTTCTTCATCTCCATCTACCTCCTCCAGCTGCTCCTGCTCCTCCTCTCCTGTCACCTGGGTAGAAAAACCACTCATTTCACCAGACAATGCTTGTGCTCTAATGTCCTCCTCCTCCTCCAGTTCAGTCCCCACCGGACACCACGTCTCCAGTCCCCTGCCCAGACAGATTTTTCAGCATCTGTTCAGGACATGAAGCAGTGGAATGACGTTATTCATCCCGTAGTCCTGGTGACTGACAAATAATGTCGCCTTCTCAAATGGCCTCAGCAAACGGCAGGTGTCACGCATGAGCTGCCACTGGCTGACATCACAGTTACACAGGGGAGTACTCCTGTCTGCCTGGATCATCAAAAAATCGTTAATGGCCTTTCTCTGTTCATACAGTCGGTCCAACATGTGCAGGCTGGAATTCCAATGGGTGGAAACATCGCATATCAGCGTGTGTTGGGGGAGGCCGTTCTGCTGCTGCAACTCGAGGAGGGTGTGCCTGGCTTTGTAGGAATGGATGAAGTGCATGCACAGTTTCCTGGCCATTTTCAGAATCTTCTGAAGATCGGTGGAAGACTTCAGGAACCTTTTCACAACCAGATTGAACACATGCACCATGCAGGGTGCATGGACCATCCCTCCTCGGTGCAGCGTGGACACCATGTTCCTCCCATTGTACATTACCATGGTTCCGATTTGCAGTTTGCATGGAGAAAGCCACATATTGATTTCTTGCTGCATGACGCACAGCAGTTCCTCCCCTGTGGGACTTCGCTCGCCGAGGCAAGACAGGTGTAGAACTGCTTGACACCGCTGTACCCTACACATGTGGTATGATGGAGCAGCACTTGTGGAGGCTGAGCTGGTGGTGGAGGAGGAGGCAGACATTGGCGCAGGAGCAGCACTTTATATCCGAAGGTTATATCAAAAGAAGGGGATGATGTGGAGAGAATAACTAAGAATATATAAAGGAAAGGATGTGTGTAGTAATGTAATAAAGAACAAGCTGAGAGTATGTTAAAAGGGGAACAAAAGGGGGGGAAATGAAAAGGGAAAACAGGGAAAATAGAATAATGTAATAATAATGGAATTTAGACAGAATAAAAATAAAATAAAAAGAAGATGAAAGGGAAAATAATTATGAGTATACTGAGAGAGAGCATGTGTAAATAGTAGTTATATCTCACCCTAACATTGTCCCTGGTATTTATCGAAGCTGTGGAAAAAAATTTGAGCACTCATGTAGCTCAAAAAAACTACACTCCCACCACCATGCTTGACTGTAGGCAAGGCACACTTGTCCTTGCACTCCTCCCTTGGTTGCCACCACACACACTTGACACCATTTGAACCAAATTAGTTTATTTGAGTCCCGTAAGACGATAGGACATGATTACAGTAATTCATGTCTATAGTCTGCTTGTCTTCAGCAAACTGTTTGCAGGCTTTCTTGTACATCATCTTTAGAAGAAGCTTCCTTCTGGGGCCACAGCCATGCAGACCAGTTTGATGCAGTGTGTGGCATATGGTCTGAGCACTGACAGGCTAACCCTAAACCCTTTTTAACCTCTGCACTGATATTGGCAACATTTATACATCTATTTTGAAAAGATTATCTCTTGATATGAGGCTGAGCTTGTGCACTCAACTTCTTTGGTCGACCATGTTCTAAGTAAAACCTGGCTTCGACCACTGTATGGTCTTGGCCACTGTGCTGCTGCTCAGTGTCAGGGTGTTGGCAATCTTTTTATAGCCTAGGCCATCTTTATGTAGAGCAACAATTCTTTATTTCAGATCTTCAGTATGTTCTTTGCCATGAGGCTGCACAAATGCAATAATACTGATAAGACAACCACTCACCTTCTATGCATGAGGTGGGTGGTTGCTAGTATTATAATTGCATATAGATAAAGGTGCTGCTTAGTCAGTTATGTGTCATGCTCCATGCTGGCTTACAACCTATGATGCCTCTACTATTCGATTGGGTGGGTTGTCCAGCACATTTCAGGTGCCCAACACAAAAATCTGACACCCTCTGCATTTGTGCAGTTTCCTCTTGTATTATACTGTGGGTTTTTTGCATACTGGTGTGATCTGGTACAAGTTATTTACACAATGGGCAGATTTTTATCATTCAGTTGTTCCCCTAGAGGATGAGTGTGTGAGCTGCTGATCATTAGTTATCTGCACCTGTTGTATCTTTCCCAAGTAAAAGAGTGGCTTGTGTTGTCTCCTACTGCGTTGAGTCTGTTGTTCAGCCACTGCGCTATAAGTATGGCCTTGTGTTTGTGTTTTTGAGTAAAACTATTCATTGTATCATAATCTGACTACTCAACAGGTTACAGTATATTTAAATATGGATACAATAATGTAGTATTTTTGTTTTCCCCAGTAACCTTATTTTGTATACCCAGTTGCAACTTGTAACTCTTTTAAAGCATTTTATATTGATATCAGCCTAACCTCTTTTCCCACTAGAGTGTTTGTAGCATTGTTACGAGTGCTCCCGAATGTACTGTACCTTAACTTTTACCTGAAGTGGTTTGTGAAGCCACCCACACAATCAATAATGTAAACAAATAGGTTCTGTGCAATTAAGTTAGAGACAGATATATTTCTGCAGGTTTTTATGCAGCTGAGCTTAGACTATAAAACATTTCAGTTTTTTTGCTGTAAATGAATAAAACAGTATTTAAGCATCTACACAGAAAGTATAGATGTAACATTAGTGACACATAAAATGAAAACATTGTCATATTTCAGCTTTAATGCTTTACAGTTAAAACAGTGTTCTGACCTTATAAAATGCTTGCTAGTCTACAGAATTAGAATAAAAGAAGAATACTTACCTC
Organism: Phyllomedusa bahiana; assembly: GCA_025379985.1. NCBI lineage: Eukaryota > Metazoa > Chordata > Amphibia > Anura > Hylidae > Phyllomedusa > Phyllomedusa bahiana. The sequence goes on along the minus strand of JAODAL010023990.1, from coordinate 18,262 downwards.
CTGCACACTCCCATTCCATCACTGCAGTCATCCCTGTGATCCGTACAGTAGACTTACCTGTTCATCTTTCCCGTGACAAGTGCAGTCAATCACAGTCCTCAATGTTCACATGCACCTGACTTCAGCAACCTGACATATTTGTCAGCGTAATTGCGCGCATATTTTGCCGAATATTGCACTTTATATGCAGCGAAATGCGCGCCGCAATTACAGCAATTCATAGCTATTATAGAGAGCGATGAATTATGCATCGTCTCCCTGAGCATACAATACGATCGCATTGTACGCTGGGGGAGAAAAGTTACATGTCAATCGTTAGCGACGCCAGCCCCCCGAGCTTCGGAATTATGTGCAGATGAGTGCGTGCTTCCAAAACACCCGACTTATTGCATTGCATACCATACACGCCCCAATATGCCATGTGAACATTCCTGAAGGATGAATGGGCAAGTCAATAGCTGGGATCATCGGGACATAACCCAGTGACTGAACAAGAGTGCCAAGGAGGTAAGCACTCTCTTTTTCTTCTATTTCTTATCATGCCCAGATGGACTAACAAGCATTCTGTAGCATTGGAACTCCACTCTAAATGGTAGCATGGTGACTTGTATTTAACCCCTTCCCGACATTGGACGTATGCATACGCCCTAGCGGGAAGTGACTTCCCGCAAATGGACGTATGCATATGTCCTGGCGATCACGCGGGCTTGCGGGCGAGCTGCGCACAATCGCGACATGGGACCAGCAGTAAATTACAGCTGGCTTCATGTCGAATCACCCCCGGCCGGACTGAGTTCCGGCCACGGGTCGTCGGAGCTAAGTCGCAGGTAGGAGGAGGGAGCCCCTCCTGCCTGCTCCTCGGCGCGCTGCTGCATTTTAGTGCAGCAGCGATCTCCTATCAGCCGGCTCCGGGAACTGAAGATCACTTCCCGGGGTAATCTGTGAAGTCACGATGCCCACAATACATTGTGGGCATCGTGACTGACAGTTGTCATGGCGACCAGTGCATAGCAACAATGCTATGTACTGGCCTGCCTTCTAACAGCAACCTTCAGAAGATCTGAAGATTGTTGTTATAAATCCCCTATGAGGAACAGTACAAAAAAGTGTAAAAAAAATAAAAAAGTAAAAATAAGTGAAAAAAAGTAAAACACAAACACAAAAAATAAAATAAAACATGTACACCGCCCTTTTACCTTTTCAGGCGCCAAATGCCCCAAAAAAGATCAAAAATAAATAAAGTACCCATATTTGTTATCGCTGCATGTGTAACGACCTGTCCTATAAATATGTCATATTAATTAACCCGTACGGTGAACGCTGTTAAAAAAAATTAAAAAAGCAATCAAAGAATTGCGATTTTTGTTCATCCCGCAGCACATAAAACGGAATAAAAAGCGATAAAAAAACTCATATAAACGCCAAATTTGTATCAATTAAAAAATCAGTTCATCCAGCAAAAAAAAAACCTTACACCTCTCTGTATACGGAAAAATAAAAAAGTTATGGCTCTCAGAAAACAGCGATGCATAAAAATAGTTTTACACAATAAAAACACTTTTTTTTTTTTTTTTAAAGTGCTTCAACATAAAAAAAACCTATATAAATTGGGTATCGCCATAATCATATCGACCCACAGAGTAGAGCTAACTTGTCATGGATACTGCACTCCTAGGATTGCAGTATTTTCGTCACCCTGCCTTCCAAAAAATGGATTTAAAACTGATCAAAAAGCCTTATCCCCCAAAAAATGATACCAGTAAAAACGTCAACTCATCCCGCAAAAAAACAAGCCCCTACACAGCTCTGTCCACAGAAAAATTTTAAAGTTATGGCTCTCAGACTGCGACGATGCAAACACGTGTTTTTCTTTTTGAATAAAAGTGTTTTTATTGTGTAAAAGCAGTAAAACATGAAAAAATATACAAATTTGTTATCACTGCAATCGTAACGACCTGCTGTGTAAAGATAGAATGTCATTTATACCGCACGGTGACCGCTGTAAAAAATAAAAATAAAAAACAGTACCAAAATTGTTCTATTTTGTTCAAAATGCCTCCCAAAATAATACCTTAATAAAAAGTGAATCAAGCGTCAAATGCCCCCCATAATGGTACTTTAAAAAAGTCAACTCATCCCTCCAAAAAACAAGCCCATAGTCATCTCCATAAAGCAGAAGATAAAAAAAGCTATGGATTGTCAGAATGGACAACATAAAAACGCATTTTTTATTAGACCTTTTTTCTATTGTGTAAAAGTAATAAAACTAAAAAAAATATACCAATTTTATATCATTGTAATTGTATCGACCCCATAGGAAAGTTATCCTGCTTTCTATCCCGTACGGCGAACATTGTAAGAATGAAGCACAAAAAACAATGGCGGAACTGCATTTTTTCCGCCCATCTTCATAGCCCAATACTGAAAAAAAAACAATGGAACACCTGTTGCGCCCAAAATGACAAAGTACCCCGAGATGAGATGCCTGAGGGTGTTGAAAATAAGTGTTGGAGCAATTTTTATCGGACAAAGTTGAAATCTCGGCAAGGTTTTTTATGAGTGATCGAAATTTCCAGATCATGCGATAATTAAGGTAAACTCTGTGCATTCATCTATTAAGATCGAGCCATTTTCGGCTCTTCCTGTAATTTTGGCGGCAGCAAATGAGAGATTACAGGAATTAGAGCAGGGTGAGATGTGTGCGCGACGTCATGACAGGGGAATGTGTATGGTTGCGAATTGGGCTGTGAAAAATCACATGACCTCGTTTTTACATAGAACAGCGTTTCATGTTTCAGCCTCAGTGTCTCCGCGTCTCATAGGGATAGACGTGCGTTCTGTGTGGCCAAAAGCTCAGTGTGAAATTAGTCAATTTCTGCACAGAGAAACCTCTATATTAGCTGTTATCCTTCCAATTTAGTTAGATTAGGGATTTGAACATTTTATGTAGTTAGATAGAGAATTTTTAAAGACAGAATCTACCCTGTAAATTTCCGGCGGTGGGAGCGGGGAAAGCGGGGAGGGGGGGGGGGGGGGAGGGGGACCGAGGAGCGAACACAGACAAGACTTCTATCTATAAAGAACACTGGATAAAGTTCACAAAGACTTAGGTAGACATTGTAGTGGAACATCTTTATTATTAACAGTTTGCTATTGTAATATTTCCTGGATATTGGGCAGCCTGCTGAAACTTATATTGGATTAACATCTATTTCTAGTAACTGCAGGTCTCTTTGTTAGCTGCAAAATCTCCACTTTTTTTATCAGTTTACTTTTTCAGTTTGGTGTTCCAATTTTACCATTACACCTGTGATGTTGATATATTCCCCCTTGCATTAAATTACAATCCAGCAATCTTGTAGTCAGACAGATTGTTTGTTGCCAAAAATTACCTCGCTGTATCGTACTGAAAACATACATTTACGTGTTTTTGTTGATCTTCTGCGCACCCCCAGCTTGTTTCATTGACGCGAGCATCTACGTAAATCTTAAAACAGCAATTCTATATTTACAACAGGTGTATTGAGAAGGGGCAAAAAATACGTTTATTTTATCAAAAAATAACAAGTTAAGTGGTGTTTTTGGACTTTTGCGCACCCAGCAATGTTCATGACGCAGCATCTACGTAAATCTTAAAACAAGCAATTCTATATTCACCACAGGTGAATTGAAAGGTGGAATAAATAAAGTTTATTTTATCAAAACACTAACAGTTACGTGTTTTTTTACTTTTGAGCACCCAGCACTGTTATTGACGCAGCATTACGTAAATCTTAAACAGCAATTCTATATTCACCAAGGTGAAAGAAAGGTGCAAAAAAATCGTTTATTATATCAAAAACATAACAGTTAAGTGTTTTTTGACTTTGCGCCACTCCAGCACTGATCAATTGACGCAGCATTCTAAGTAAAATCTCTTAAAACAGCAATTCTATATTCACCACAGGTTGAATCTGAAAGGTGCAAAAAATTACCGTTTATGTTTATATCAAAACATAACAGTTTAGTGTTTTTGACGTTTGCGCACCAGCAATGTTCATTGAGCAGCATCTACGTAAATCCTAAAACAGCAATTTCTATTTCACCAAGGGTGAATTGAAAGGATGGCAAAAATACAGTTTATTCTTTCAAAACATAAATCAGTTACGTGTTTTTGGACTTTTGCGCACCAGCACTGTTCTATTGACGCTCAGCATCTAAGTTAAAATCTTAAAACAGCAATTAACAGCATTCTATATTCACACAGGCTGAATTGAAAGGTGCCAAAAAAACACCGTTTATTATATCAAAAAACATACAGTTATGTCGTTTTTTGTGACTTTTGCGCACCCAGGCACTGTTCTCATTGACGCAGCATCTACCGTAAATCTTAAAAAGCCACATTCTTTATTCACCACAGGTGAATTGAAGGATGCAAAAATACAGTTTATTATATCAAAACATAACAGTTCAAGTGTTTTTGACTTTTGCGCACCCAGCACTGTTCATTGACGCAGCATCTACGTAAATCTTAAAACAGCAATCTTTATTTAACAAGGTGAAGTGAAAGGTTGCAAAAATACGTTTTTTATTAAAAAAAGACTCCAGTTAAGTGTTTTTTGACTTTTGCGCTCCCATGCACTGTTCATGGACGCTGCCATCTTCGTAAATCTTAAAACAGCAAATTCTATATTCACCACAGGTGAATTGATATGGTTGCAAAAAATAAGTTTATTATATCAAAACATAACAGTTAAACGTGTTTTTTGGACTTGTTGCGCACCCAGCACTGTTCATTGACGCAAGCCAGCATCTAGTAAATCTTAAAACAGCATGCAATTCTATATTCACCACAGCGTGAATTGTAAGGTGCAAAAAATACCGTTTATTATATCAAAACATAAACGTTATGTGTTTTTTGACTTTTGCGCACCACTGCAATGTTCATTGACGCAGATCTACTGTAAATCTAAAACAGAAATTCTATATTTCACACAGGTGAATTGAAAGGTACAAAAAATACAGTTTTCATTATATCAAAAACATAACAGTTACGTGTTTTTTGACTTTTGCGCACCCAGCACTGTTTAATTGACGCGCGAGCATCTACGTAAATCTTAAAACAGAATTCTATATTCACCACAGGGTGATTGAAAGGTGCAAAAACATACGTTTATTATATCATAACATAACTGTTACGTGTTTTTTGTTTTTGCGCACCCAGCACTGTTCATGACGGCAGGCATCTACGTAAATCTTAAACAGCCTATTCTATATTCCACCACAGGTGAATTGAAAAGGTGCAATAAATACAGTTTATTATATTCAAAACATAAAAGTTACGTTGTTTTTTGACTTTTGCGCACCAGCATGTTCATTGTCGCAGAATTACGTTAATCTTAAAACAGCAATTCTATATTCTCCTCAGGTGATTGAAAGGTGCAAAAATACCGTTTATATTCAAAACATAAACAGTTACGTGTTTTTTGCCTTTTGCGCACCCAGCACAGCACTGTTCAATTGACGCAGATCTACGTAAATCTTAAAACAGCAATTCTATATTCACCACAGGGTGAATTGAAGGTGACAAAAATACCGTTTATTATATTCAATACATAACATTTATGTGTTTTTTTACTTTTGCGCACCCAGCACTGTTCATTTACGCAGCTTATACGTTAATCTTAAAACAGCAATTCTAATAATTCACCACATGTGTGAACTTGAAAGGTGCAAAAAATAACGATGATTATACCAAAACATAACAGAACGTGTTTTTTGGACTTTTGCCCAGTCCAGATTTGTTGATAGACACCTTGCAGTTAAATTTGAATCCAGCAATTTGGTTTTGATTAGAGGGATTTGAGAATAGCTGTGATTTGCCGTCTTTTAATAAGAGACTTTCCAAAACTATTCCATACCTTCTCAAATTTTTATATTTCTGAACATGGAGCGAAATGCAGGTGGTAAGCGAGCAAAGAGGGGGGTAGCACATGGAGTTAGAGGTACGAGAGAAGGTGCTCCTTCCAGTGCTGGCGACAACACGCATGCCAGCGGATCGTCAGTTGCAGGACCGTCAGGCCTGTCATCGCTGGGTCAGGGCCCTGTGAATCTAAGTAACGAACATCGTCGCCAATCTGTCCTTCAGTGGTTAATTCAACCTGCATCTAGCAGTCTTACCTCCTCGTCCTCGCAGTCACGGCCACAAATGTCGTCATCAGCATCATCAGCATCTGTCCAACATGAAGCAGCCCAAATGTCAACTCGTGTACCCACCACTGTGGATAATCCATTTTCTGAAGACCTCTTTGATGACAAAATGCGGTTGGGGTCAGAAGGCATGTTAAAAGATCAAGAGGCCAAAAAGGATGATTTTGTCTGCTCTGACGCCCAGTTACTGATGCCATCAGAGGAGGTGAAGGAAGCCGGTCAATCGGCAAAAATCCCGGGCGGTCGGCAACGCCTTGCAGTGCCCCTTGCTTGTAGCCCGCAGCTTCTGGATGCAGAAAGTCAGGACGACCAAGTCACCTGTGTTGATGATGATGATGACGACATTGCGGATCCATCCTGGTCTTTTCCGCAGAATTTGCTTGCGAGCGCTTCATCAGTGGACGAGGAGGAAGACGATGGGGGTAGTGTCAATACGGGTCCCGCCACAAAAAGGGAGAGGGCGGTCGCAGAAGTCCGCTGATATGATTCCGCCAGCCACGGTCAGCGCAAACCCCGCTCCTCGCTTATCGCCGTCAAAAAGGTCCAGGACCTCTCAAGCCTGGGCCTTCTTTGAGCAAGCCTCTGATTCACCCAGCGATGTCATATGCCGCCTTTGCCGTAAACGCATAAGTAGAGGCAAGAACCTTAAGTGGTTAACCACCACCAACATGTCTAGTCACATGCAGCGAATGCATGAGTTGAAATGGAGGGAACACTTGGCCAAAAAAGGCCAGACCGACGCCGGGCCTCCAACCACTGTCACACCCTCTGTCTCCGCCTCATCCTCCTCCGCCACCACCAAGCGTTCCTCAGCTGCCCATGTCTCTCAGAGTCATGATCAGGGATCAGCCTCCGCTTCAGCCTCCACCGTCGCCCGAGTACCACCAGCACCAACAGAGACCCATCCTACCCCTTCTCCTTCCGCCAGTTTGACGACCTGCACGCCGTACAGCGGCCAGTCTAGCAGCCAGCCTTCTGTCTTCCAGGTTTGGGAGCAGAAGAAACACTTTAACCCAAACCATCCCAAAGCCAAAAGCCTGAATGTCGGCATTGCCAGGCTTTTGGCCTTGGAAATGTGCCTTTCCGTCTGGTGGACACAGATGGGTTCCGCCAACGTCATGGCCCTCGCTTGCCCCTATACCAGATGCGAGCAGGCATTTCTTTGCCAGAAAAAGCCGTCCTGCCCTGGCCAGCCACGTGTCATCTAAAATTTCAAGCGCGTTGTCTGCATCTGTGTCCGGAAAAGTCCATCTCACCACCGACACATGGACTAGTAAGCACGGCCAAGGCCGCTATATCTCTGTGACAGCTCACTGGGTGAGCTGGGTGGATGTCTCTGGGGGTGACGGTGGCTCTCAGGCTCGGCGCACGCTCTTCAAAACCGCAGGGATGGTGCAGGGCTCTTTCCCCCAAGGTCCTCTGGTGGCATCACGTGCCCAGAGACACCAGGCCGTGTTGAAATTAATCTGCCTTGGAGACCATCCACACACAGGTCAGGAGCTGTGGACGGCTCTAAGCAACGAGACCGAGCGCTGGCTGGGTGACAAGAACCTTGTGCCAGGCAAGGTGGTGTGCGATAACGGGCGAAATCTGCTGGCCGCCCTTAAGATCGGTAGGCTGGAGCACATCCCTTGCCTGGCACATGTCATGAACCTTGTCGTCCAGAAATTTCTAAAGAGCTACCGGGGTCTGGACTGCCTTCTGAAGAAGGCTCGAGGTCTGAGTTCGCACTTCCGCCGTTCGCACCCTGCTTCGTCCCGCCTGGCTGCGTTGCAGCGTCAGCTCGGCCTCCCCGTCAACCGTCTCATTGTTGACGTGGCAACACGCTGGAATTCCACCCTCCACATGCTCCAGCGATTGTGGCAGCAGCGCAATGCCATTACGCAGTACGAAGTGACACATGGCCTGACAAGCAGCGGTACGGACCTCGGGGTGTTGAACCACCGAGAGTGGAGGCAGGTGAAAGAGCTCTGCAACATCCTTGCCAGTTTTGAAGAAGCCACCAAAATGGTCAGTGCGGACAATGCCCTTGTCAGCATGAGCATTGTGGTGATCTTAGTTCTGGAACGATCGTTGGACACTCTGAAAAAAATAGGTCCCGCCAGCGACGGAGGAGGAGACGGACACAGATGCGGACACGGAGCCTTTCTCTCCGTCAAATCCACAAGGCCCGACAGTTTCACAATTTCATCGGTCTTCATTAGGCAGTGGTTCGGGGTCCAGAGCTAGTGCAAGGTGGCGCATCAGCTCTCAGGGTGCATCATCTCAGGCAAGTCAGGGCTGTGTTGAAGCTGTGCCGGAGGCAGCGGAGGAGGAGGGGAGGAGGTATTTCCTAGACACCGATGTTACGACGTCCTGCCTTGGAAAGAGGTTGGCGCGAATTTGAGGCGGAGGAGGAAGATGAGGAAGATCAGTTTGCTAGTGCCCCTCGACCCAGAGGCTTGGGAAATCAAGGCTCCATCTCTCACATGAGTGCTTGGATGCTCCATTTCCTCCAACATGATCCTCGCATTAAGGCCATCAAAATGAACAACAGTTACTGGGTGGCCACCTCCTGGATCCCCGGTACAAAACAAAAATCAGCACTTTCTTCCACCCACCCAAATAGAGAGTAAAATGCAGGTATTGGAGACCTTGCTGATTGATCAACTGGAGACATCTGTTGCGTCTGCTTCACGTTCCCCTAATGTCTCGGTGGTCATCATCTGCGACGTGACAGCAGTAGAGTGCCAAGTAGGCGTAGCGGCAGCAGCAGGCAAGGTGGCAGAAGCCTAATGGGTGACCTCTGGCAATCTTTGTTTACCACCTCAAGCATGCAATGCAGGGCCCACAGCCAACACACAGTGCTCAGCTTAAGATCATGGTGCACGACTATCTGCGTCTCAAACACCGATGTTTTTGCATGTGTTTCGGACCAATAGACTTCGGGTATCCATTATGGACGAAATGGCCCGAGCTGGCTCGTCACGCCATAGAGGTGTTGTCCTGTCCAGCAGCCAGCGTCATATCTGAGCGGTCTTCAGCACACTGGAGGGAGTCATTACAGGACCTAACAAAAAAATATGAATACCGGCTTTCCACAGATAATGTGATCGTTTTGACTTTCATCAAGATAATAGGCATGGATCTTGATGATGTTGTGGCCCCAATTGCCGAGGTCCCGATAGTTGCCGGTCTTCTACTTCACATCCTTTTCAAACAGACATGGTCCTCTTGAAAAACTTTGTTTTAAAACATGATCATTTCTTACTGCAATTTTTATTCTCTTAATTCCCAACAGTTCATTTTGTTGGTTTTGCTGTGAGGAGACTGTATAAAAGACAGCAAGGTTTCATGGACAACTACGTTATCCATTTACTCACTTTTTCTAAGAAGTTTTCGCATTGTCAATAGGTTTTGAGGTCATTGTTGCTGTGAGTTACATCATTTATCTTAGATCCGTTGGAACAGAAATGAGACTTCTAAGTGGCAATTTCTCCCTCACAATTTTAATAGTGGCGGTGAAGTCTTATTTATAATTTTTTGGGGTCATGTTGCTGTGAGATACAGCTATATTATGTGTCCTTTGTTTAGGAATTGTGGCTTCTAAGTGGCATTTCTCCCTCACAATTTTTAACAGTGGCTGAGAGTCTTTTTTCATAATTTTTTGGGTCTTGCTGCTTGAAAAGCAGCAATACTAAACGATCCTATTATAAAAAAATGTTGTTTCTACAGACATTTGTTTTACACCAATTGACCCAATGTGGCTCAAAGGGTCTTATTTGAATTTTTGGGGGCATTTTGCATTGGTGACATGCAGAATATTACTACAGGTCCTATTCTAAATATGTTGTTTCTTACAGACATTTGTTCTTCACAAGTGACCAAAGTGGCTCAAGGGTCGATGCTTGAATATTTGGGGGCTTTTGCTGTACATGCCAGCTATACTACACGGTCCTATTCTAAAAATGTTGTTTTTCTAACAGACATTTGTTCTTCACAATTGACCAAAGTGCTCATAGTGGTCCATTGCTTTGAATTTTTGGGGGCCATTTTGCCTGTGACATGCAGCTATACTAAGGTCATATTCTAACAAATGTTGTTTCTAACACAGACATTGTTCTTCACAATTGACCAAAGTTGGTGGCTCAAGGGTCCATTGCTTTTGAATTTTTGGGGGCATTTTGCTGTGACATGTTACGCTATATACAGGTCCTATTCTAAAAAATGTTGTTTCTAACAGACATTTGTTCTGCACAATTGTCAAGAGTGGCTCAAGTGGTGATGGTGCATGTCAGAAACAGGAATAGGTAGGACATGTTGAAGGGACAATTCTTGCAAAAATGACTTGTTTTATGCAAGATCTTTTTAACATAGCTTTCAATCCCTGTATTGTGACAACTCCATTAATACAATGAAAAAAAGAGAAACAAAGACCATGGTGGGATTCCATTCTATTTAAAAATGTGTTTTCTAGATTAAAGTACTAAAAAATCTTGCAATGTACAAAATAGCTGTTAAAAAAATCCTCTGAATTGTACAAGGGAGGTACAGGGAAACGTGACAGATGTAGGTTATTCAGAGGACATGGAGTATGGAGCACAGAAGAGAACAAGGTACGAGACCATTTCCTCCAGCACGTTGAGTAATATGAGAAAAAGAATGCAAGATAAGGGCCTGGGTGTAACAGAGCGTTAACCACCAGTATGTCCAAATGTGAAGTCTCAATTGGTTCCACACTATACGGAGGGGCAAGCGCTACCCAGGTATTTATGTGTACAGAGGTAGGCTGGAGTTCTCATCACTTCCGCTTACGCACTATGCTTCAGCACGACAGTTTTCGTTGCTGAGTCATACTCAGGGCATTTTTAACCTGCGTGTTAATAGATGACGGACGCCAGCCGGGCTTTCACCGCACCACTGTAACTCCGGCCCTGGGTCATGCTGTGGCCAGGGAAGGTATAGTCAATGTCCAGTGAAAAAATAAAATGGTGGTGAAAGACTCTTTTTCTTGCACTTTTTAATATGTGGGGTTCATTGCAGGTTTGGGGCTCATGCTGTGTGGCCCAGGACAGGTGTAGTCAATGTCCATGGTGATAACTTAAAATGGTGGTTTTTGAAAGACTCCTTTTTCCGTCTCTTTTTAAATGTGGGGGTTCATGGCAGGTTTGGGGCTCATGCTGTGTGCCAAGGACAGGTATAGTCAATGTCCAGGTGAAACATATAATGGTGGTTTGAAAAGACTGCCTTTTTCCGGCCATTTTGTTAAATGTGGGGGTCATGCAGGTTTGGGGCTCATGCTGTGCCCAGGACAGGTATAGTCATGTCCAGTGATGAAACTAAAATGGTGGTTTGAAGGACTTCCTTTTTCCGTCACCTTTTTTAAATGTGGGGGTATGAAGGTTTGGGGTTTTCTATGCGTGGCCCAAGGACAGGATAGTCAATGGTCAGTTCAAACTTAAATGGTTGGTTGAAAGACTCCTTTTTCGGCACTTTTTAAAATGTGGGGGTCATGCAGAGTTTGGGGTATGCTGTGCCCAGGCAGGTATAGTCAATGTCCAGTTGGGATAAACATTAATTGGTGGTTTGAAAAGATCTCCTTTTTCCGTAACTTTTTAAATGTGGGGGTCATGCATGGTTTTGGGCTCATGCTGCGTTTCCTGGAACAGGGATATTCAATGTCCTGTTCAAGTTAGGAATGATGGATCAAATCCATACTGCCTTCTGGCACTTTTTAATTTGTGGGGAACATAAGGTTTTAGGTCAGGCGGTGGTACAAGGACAGGGATAGGAAAATGGTCTGTGACTTTTTCCCTGTGACTTTTATAAATAAGTGTGTTGCCTAAGATGAGGACGTATCCATGTGTCTGTTGTGGATGTTAATTTCAGCTTCTCAGCCTTGTTTGGGGGTAATAATGAGGTGGTTGTTGCTCTCCCATAGACTTTAATGGTATTCGCGCATAATCGATGCTCACTATCGAAAAAAAACCTTATCGATAGCGGGAACGACTATCGGACTATCGATCGATCTGATAGCATGCATCGCTCAACACATAAACATGACCCAATCTTGGCCGATGCGCTTCCACCTCATGTTCTGCGCAAGAGGCGGAGAAACTTCGGAGCACTCTCGAAGCGTTGCTAGAGTGGCTGAAGGGTACCGACTGCTAATATTTACACAGACTCTTAGATACGCTTTCGCCATCGCCCACACGACTATGGTCCCTTTGGAGAGCAAAGGAATGTTTCCTGGACATCTTCTGGACAACCCATCAAGAATGGTGCAGCAGTAAAGTAGCTTATGGACTCTCTTACTATTACCCAGAACGTTGTGGCTATAATCAGGTAAAGGCTCATACCAGAACAACATCCCTCGAACTAAAGGAAAAGCCTTTGCTGACAGTGTGGCAAATAATAGAGCAGCTCTGAACGTGGAAGAAAGAAGAAGAAGAAGACGGTGTTAAAATTGAAATCAGTTCCAAATGCTTGCAATCAAAGACCTGGAGGTGAGTGTCTTATGACTTTTCTACACAGGTACAGCAGAAGTAAAGAACGAATGGACTGAGTTGGGAGCTATAGAGAAAGATGGAATATGGGGGAACTCACTGAACCTGCTGCCACGAGCCCTGGTTCCCAATGATGGCGGCAAGTGGTCATGGAAAAACTCATCTATCAAAAGGAAGCCATGATTGCACTGTTGACAAACTTTGGATAGCTCCAGGATCAGCACTGCTGTGCGGAGACTCGGTACAAGGTTGTAGATTTGTGCATGAACAATCCAGGACAGTCTGTAAGAACACCCCGAAAAACATATGCCCTAAGTTCACTCTATCCTTTTCACAGGAGAGTTCAAGTATGTAGATGTTATTACACTTCCTCCCGTGGGAAAGTATGACTTATGTGCTTGTTATGTGTTGATCTCTTTTCAGGCTGCCGGAAGCATTTCCTGTAACGAAAGCCACTGCACAGTAACAGCAAAGAAACTTCTGAGTGTAAGGTTGTGTGAAGGTTTGGGTACCGGAGGTAATTGAATCTGAGGGACAAAGGTTCCTATTTCTCAGTGGGAAAGTTATGCAACATTATAATGTCAGCCCTAGGGATAACGTTAGCGTACCCTCACGCTTATCTCCCCAGAGCAGTGGCAAAATAGAGAGACTAAATGGAACATTAAAATTAAAGATCAAAAAGCCAGGAGTGAAGACAGGGAAGCCCTGGTCAGAGTGTCTTCCCTTAGGCCTTTGTTATTCGGTAAGGTACGTAGCAAACAAAGTGACAGGCTTGTTATCCTATGAGATCAAATTTGGGAAGTTTGTCCCCAGATTAGGGAGTTACACTTCCCCTGGCAGATGCATCTCTCGGCCATGGAACATTGACCTCCTCCTATGTGCAGTCGCTAGTAAAGGTTTAAAAGTGACACGATGATCAAAGTGGTTTTCTTTCCATACCAGTTCCGAATTCCTAGGAGGGAACGCATACCTATTGGCCAGGTGGACTGGGTGGTGATAAAGAGACATGTGAGAAAAGCTATGGGAGCCTAGGTTTGACAGTGGTCCCTTCCAGTGCTGCTGACCACATGCACCTCGGTGAAACTTGAAGAAAGGGCCAATAAATTGGTTCCATGTTCCCACTGCAGAAAAGTGTCTACACCAATGTTGACGACTCTCTGATGATGCTGCTGCTCAGTCTGATCCTGACGAGGGAGGGACTACATAACACACTTATTAAAAGATTGGGACCATAAGTTCATAAAACACCACATGATTCTAAATGAGACTAAAGTATCAGATTGTTGGATATGTACACACAGGCCCGTGCAGCCTCCTCTGCCCTATATGGTGTTCCATTGACTCAAGAGGAAATGTTTGATGTATGTTAGCCAAGAAGATACCATGTCATCATTTATGAATGCACACCCACTCTAAACTAAGGTTAACACCTAGGTGTTCCCATACAAATTGTAGGTTGGTGTTCCTACTGGTGAGTAGCACTTTTTCATTCTTAAATCCAGCAAACTGGTTCAAGGGAATAGGAGAGTGGCTGATGGGTTATTACAACCTATAGTGCAAGTTTATAATAATAATCTTTTGTTAGATTGTTATTTAAAAATAAATACTATGTATGTGTAAAGGGATGAGCAGATCCCAAACTTGAAGACCAGAATAATAGGTATGAGATAAGGGCTACTATAATACAGAAGCACATGCAGGGAAATTGGTGAAGGTCTAGGCAAGTCCAGCAGTGACATTAGGTACACCTGTTTAACCTGATAGTTGTGAGGTTCTGTATTAAAACCATCTCAAAAATGGGGGAATGTTAGGAATCTCCTTTGTTTCTGTCCTCCATCTTGTATCTGCCTTCCATTTTGTGTATTCAGCTTATATATGGCATATTAGCTACATTATTGAGAAGGGTAACGTGAGAGATATCTCCTTACTTATACTTAGAATGCGAAGATTACGAAAATTTATCTTCTTTATCTATATGGGGGGCACAAAAAAACAAAGAAAGAAATGCCCTTTGTTTCTATTCATGTGACCCCTTAAAAAAGCATAAATGTCTAAAAAATATCTCACCGGGGGTCCTTCAAGACAATTCTGGGTTTATAAAAAAAAGAGTTTAGTTTGTTATTTGTCTACTGTTTTAAGATAAGATAATTGGTATACTTCACAAATTTATGTTCTTCTATACATTGATGACACTAATTAAAATACTAATTTTGATCTTTTGGCAAGTGGGGCCAAAAAAAAAGGTTTATAAACTCAAGCATTGGAAAAACTTTCAGAACTCATTCAGCATACAATGGGGTTATGTGTGTTTGTTTTGTTCCTTTCAGGCCTGAATATACACCAATTTTGGGGGCCATACAAATACAAAAAGGAAAAACCATTAAATTTTCCCTATCACAGTTAAACAACTGGGCGAAGCAGATCTAAAACTTTAGGTCTTACATGGTGTTTCCCAGATGCGGTTTTAGTATTTCCAAAAACGGTGCAAGAAGGGATGAAAATGTACCATGAATAGGTCAGAGGTTTTCAAGTCATTAAGCCCCACAATGAAAAAGGTAGCTTGTTGCCCTACAGAAAAATTAGTAGCACAAGAAAAGTTATCACGGGTGCTAAAAAGGGTGATAGAATAGCAGCATATGTGGTCTTGGAATATCTGTGGCATTAAGTTTATTTTCCCTTGTTGTTCGCCACTTTTAAAAAATCTTTAGCAGAGAAAAAAGTTTTAGAACAATGTTTCTCCCCCCAGTCCCAAGCCCACAACGGTATTTTTTTTCGCATCCCCCGCAAAATGCATGATAATCATATCACCTGTTTAATAAAAAGGGAAAAACGGAAATTTCCGTTTTTGGGTCTTGGGACTGAGTTAAAAGAAACATGTAAAAAGGTTACATTAACACGGGGGGAAAGAAACCTTACTATGACCTGCTGGTTCCTCATTATTTAAATAGGCCCATTCCTACACATTCTTTGGGGCTAAAGAAAAAATGCGTGATATCTCACCTGGCAATGTGGTATGTGAAAATCTGCTTGCAAAAAAATTTAAAAAAATTTTTAAATGGGGTAGCTTATTACTGTACATGGCTAATTCTAGACAAGAGAAAACCTGGCTGGAATACCATTTAAAAACCACAGCCCAACAAAAACTGAGATAGAAAATTGCCAAAAGGCTTTTTGAAAAGAGCTGTACTCTCATTATTCACAATCAGTGCCCTGTAAGCTTTTTTTCCCCGGGGCATATAAGGCTAAGTTTTCCTGCTCCGGGGCCCCATTTTAGTCCAGCCATTGAGCTGGAGAAAGCGTGTTTTTAAGTAAGTAATGTCTTATTTTTGTGTTGTTTTCTGTATTTCCTAGCAAATCTTTGGATGTAGAAACCCCTCAATTACTCTGACTCACTGAGTCTTGCAAGTGAAAGGTTTAAAGCCATGCAGTTCATCTCCCATACAGCTGCTTTGAGGTGTTGCCCCTTTTCGTCTTACCTACCAGCCAGTAATGTTTTGCTCTGAATTAGAGGTGCCTTTGAACAAAAGGGGCAGATGAACAAAACTGGGGTTTGGCTTGAATCCCCTTTAATTGCAGCTCAGTGAGTCAGACTTGAGGATTGCTACATCCAAAAGATGGTGTGGAGAGTTCATCTCTCTTTCAAAGGCCTTTAAAAATTTTAAAACCCCAAAGAGTTAAAAAGGCGAAAATTTCCAAAAGCCAACATTTATGTTTGTTTATGGAAACCCACCCCTTTTGAGCCCAAAAAATTGTAAATAAAGTTTTTCCTATTGTGATCACAGTGGAGATAACATGTGCCTGCTTCTTGGGGGTAATAATGGGGAAAAAATCGTGAACAGTATGGTAAAGACTGTTTTTTTTTCCAGAGAACCCGAAAGTACCAAAATAGTAAAGGCTTTTCTTTGGTGGCACGTGAGGAGAAGATCTCACGGCTGACTATGCGTGTTTCAAAGCAACTCGCCTCCTGTTTTCTGCAGGGTTGTATACAAATGTTTGCCCTAGGAATGTAAAGGAAGAAGTTAGAAAAAACATATGTCAAAAAAACCAAAGTTTACAGCAAAGATCCTGATCGGGCATCCAGTTCTTTACAATATGGCATAGCCTTCTTGGTGGGCCAAAACATCATTACTTTTTGGATTGGAAATTAAAAAAGTGACAAAAAAAAAAATGGCCTAAATGGTCACAAAATTTTGCTTCTATCTTCACTTTCACAGAAATAAGAAATGCAAAAACTACTACCCCTTTCCCCATGCCCTGAACATGAATTTTTTGGGTCTTTTGCCTAAAATGTGACAACAGCTTTTTTATTCCAGTGGTTTATATGGGATTTTTTTTATATTGAAATACTCCCTTAAAAATTTTTTAGAATTTAAAATTTTTTTTGTGCCACTCTTTTGGCCAAAACCATATTAATGCTAAAAAAAAAATAAAAGCATTTTGCACTTGCAGTTTAGTTGATGATCCCGGCAAGGGGTACCTTTAAAAAAATGTTATAAATGCTTTCAAATGATATTCCCAGACCTGTGTGCTTTTCGCCATCACAGGGTTTTTGCAGCATTTCAGAAATTTCACTCGAGCCAAAAACGGGGGGAAAAGATATGGAAAAGGGCCGTTAATTTAAGGATTTTATGGATTGTTTCATTGTGAGTGCGGCAGCCGTCACAGTCAACTGACAAAAGGGATTTAAAGGGAAAAAATTGGGCCTCAACATTCAGAGGTTTTTCACTTACATTTTTTATTTGGAATACATGGGCCCCTTGTGACGGAAAAGAAAACTCTTGTGATTGCAGCTTTTTTTCCATTTAAATGGTCAAATTTAGTAGAAATAAGCTTTAAGATAAAGAAGACCTAATTTATTAAAAAAGGGTGGTTCATGGGTACACTGCCTGAAACTCAGTTAAAAGACTGTTTAGTGGGCAGGTTGGATTTGTTTGATCCCGCAGAGGAAATTTTTTTTGCAGGCCCAAAACCTCTATGTATACAGGGGACATGTGGTTGCTATTTTAAAACATTTATAAGTCTTCTTAAAATTAAACATTGCATGAAAAAGGGGCATGTTGAAAAATTCTAGGTCTAATACCTTTTTTTTTGCCCCTGGCAAGCAAAACCCAAGATTCCCCTTTATTTTCTCAGGTACTATAAAAAATGAAAACCCGGGGCTCTAATTGCTTGAAAGAAAAAGAGGGGGGAAGTATAATAGTTGCACAAAAAAAAATGTTTTATTATTAACAAAATAAAGGTAACAAACCCCAAAAACCACATTTTTTTTTTTTAAACCCCCAAACCAATTGAGGGGCCTGTCATCTGTTTTGTATACAGGTTCTAGCAAGCTTACCTAAATATAATAAAAGGGCCTCAGGACCCTGATTGATACTTACCCGACAAAAGACAAAATGCCCTAAAAAAACCTTTTTAAATCAACATAATACAATATTTAAATTATTCAGGGTATAATAGGGCATCTGTAAAAAATACTTGCGTGACAGGTATATGGGTAACACAGCTAAAAGAGGCAATAAATCAAAGGAGTAGATGGGAAAAAAAAAGACCCTCCACGGTATGCCGCAGCGGAGCCCCCAGGGGGGGTT